>OX465248.1:18102151-18361550 GCA_949987775.1 Aproaerema taeniolella
GTGTACTATTATTTCTTTGGCTTTACGAAATATGACTTAATATTTACTAATATTTATATATAAAAAATAAAGTCTTTTTAAATCTCATAATCACAGACTGAGAAAATAGTTTCTTTAACTAACAATAGGTTTGAACAATTTGCTTTATATACACTAGGTTAGGACGGTATTACATAAAGTACTCCATAAATATTGTCCATAAGCGTGATTGACTAAATTATTTTGAGATTGATTGTATTTAAAATAAAAAGTTAGTGCCAAAAAAGCCCTCGTTTGCATAATTTGTTCTCATTGCGCAATATAATTTATCGTCTAAGTGTACCTTATTAGGTGATATTGAAAGATGACTTATATAGTATTGTTTAATTTAATTGTTAATATAATTTTAATCATCTACACGGCGCCTTGCTCATTCTATTAATGCTTTAATATTTAATTCAATTAGGGACTGTCCTTGCAATACTGAAAGCATGGTCACCTAGTTTAATCAATGTATGGAAAAAAAAGAATCGCTTATAACTTTTTTTGGGCTGCATTTTGAGCCGTCACAAACGAACCATCGTATTTATCATCTCTGTCACAAACCTTTGGTTTAGATTCCTCGAGTGTAGCGCACCTGGAAGTGGTAGAAACAGGTGGTTCAGCTGGCCTGACTTTTTCCAGCTGAACCATTTAGTTTTCTGGAATATCTCAAAAATGCATGCGTTACGGGCGTTCAAACCTGCATGGTACCCTGTCACATTGCCATCACAAACCTTTGATCAAAAAAGTTCAGAGTGAAACGCGTTAGTTAGCGAGAAATCGACGAAAAACAAGTGGTTCAGCCAGCCGGATATCAGGCTGGCTGGACACTTGTTTTTCAAGATTTCTCCAAAAGTATTGCATCACGATAGATGAAATCAGTTTGGATTTCTGTCACATACGCGTCACATTACTTTTGATCAGGAACGAATCCCGAAAACCCTTCAGGAGCTGAGATCTGATGTGCTCCGAAAAGTGCAAAATCCGGCTGGCTGAACCATGTTTTTTTGATTTTTTGGCGAAAGTATACCGTCACAAACGATGAAAGTTTGCTTGTTTGTCGTCACAAACGATTTGCTATCGACCTGAATATGCGAGATCTCTCCGGGCGACATGTCTCAGCTGTCCTGACCTACATATCATTTCATCATCGTAGATAGATTCATCATTTCAATATTTGATAAGCTGTCCAGTAAGCTATTTTTCATAGTCAATCTGGTCGTACAAAATTTTAATAAAATTTATTGGAGAAACTTTTAAAGAAATGTAATTCCGTAAATCCCAAAGGCTTTTCATAAATTTTAAATTGAAAAAAAAAACTAAATTTATTTTGTGCGTAACAAAAGTAATAACAAACTATAATTGCTACTAACATTTTGTCCATTCAGTTAATGTGTGGTTTTCCTCATAATGTAAACAAAATCGTGGTATTACGTTTGTTTGCAAACGGCTGTAGTATGCTGACGTACAGCCAGACGTATTCACTGCATAAGTGAACGTCATCCAACGTCACGTGTTATCTGTTATCTAACATGTTGTGTTACTGTGAGGCCATGCCAATGAGACTTTATTCTCATAAAATTAGATGGGTCTTTTCATAATTCCAACGGAACGGCACGGCACGGCACTTTGAAATTTGACCATTGCCCCATATGTTTACCATTGCCCCATATGTTCTCGCTTCTAGTATTACTATTACATGGGAGGCAACGGTAATACAATTTTGCTGTGCCGTTTTCGAATTATAAAAAGGCTCATTGGTTGTAACTTTGTATTTTTCGTAGACAATTCTTGCTAAAAAGAAATATCCACATTCAAACGCAACATGAATGTAAACTTTTGTGAACACAAAAAGGGTGAAATTTACCGTGTTTTGATTCGTAAGTCTATTCTCTCATGAGAGTCAAGTCTCATTGGCGCATTAAGCCCGCAGATTGGTATATGCAGCCATATTCTAGCGCTTAGAGTTTATTTAATACCTCACCCGTCACTTTTTTCGCTTAAAGAAGTCTCTTTCCGACATTTTTAGCTTAACATTGATTTATGTTTTTCTTGTTTATACATTATATGCGTACTGTGCGAGATGGATGCTAAATATCCATCGAATGTAATGCTAGTAGTTTGCGGAAATTGTAGGTAGCACGCATACACTCACACCTATAATCTCTCGACAGGGATTAACACTTGATTTTATGAATTAGTTCAGGTAAATATTGCATCTACTAACTCGGCTGATACAATGTCGCGATATAAAAGTTAAACAAATCCTCAAACTACTTAGGATCGTCGCTATATTGAACTCTTTTAAAGTTAACAAAACATAGCATGTTAACAAACAGTGAAAACTATTTTTAATGTTAGTGTTATGCGCTAACCTTCCCCAACGTCTCCGCGAGTTTACAGGGTTGACAGTGCTGTGTTTCAGACACTCGTAGAACCAATCAGTAAGGTTGAGCAAAGTACACAGGAGCAAGCTGATGGAAGAGCAAAGTAGTAATTTATCCCGAGCGTTACGTTAAGCCATTGGTCCCGGCTGTTATTGTTTGACTACAGTCGTTTAACCAAGCCAGAGGCCATTTGGCGGTTTGAAAACTGTGCCACTAAGGTAAGTGAAGCTCGCCACATACTTGATATTAAACTAAAAATCAATCTTCTATACAGGGCTTCAGGTATCTCTCTTGCAACCTCCTGGGTGGTAAATCAGTCCATGAAACTAGACAACTTTCCCCAAGAAACATAGGTCAAAATAGGAAAAAAAAATTAACCTCCCATACAAAATGCGCTATAAACTGATGAAGTTTGTATGGGAACTCAAAATTTTTTTTCGTATTTCGACCTATGTTCCTTGGGGAAAGTTGTTCAGTTTCATGGACTGATTTACCACCCGCGAGGTTGTAAGAGAGATACATAAAGCCCTGTATATCTGTCCATACACCCACGCCTATAATCCTTTTCGGGGTAGGCAGAATGTCATGTAGTTCCGGAACCACTTGGAACCACATTTGACATTTCTTCTGAGGATTGTTAGATGGAACATGAGTAAAGTGGTGATAGGTTGTCAACTTTTCGCCCACGATAAAACAAAACTCTCCAGTCCCACTTACTGGTTTCTACAGTATATACCTGGAAAGAGTTTTTTTGTACCAGCGTCCCCACCGAGGGGCACGGGCCTCCCTTCGAAACACGAAGGGGATTTAGGCCATAGTCCACCACGCTGGCCCAATGCGGGTTGGTGGACCGCTCGTCTTTCGAAAATGAATTTTCTTGGACGGGCAGGTTTCATCACGATGTTTTCCTTCACCGTTGAGCAAGTAATAATTAGAAATCCGTACATAAATACAAAAAGACGAATTTAGTGGTACAGGCCCGCACCAGGATTTGAACCCGCGACCTTCCGATTACAAGTCTGGCTTATTACCAACTGGGCTATCACCTTCTTGGAAAGAGTTGGTAGCTGGCATATTCTATGTTATTCGTTTAGTCCCAGTCCAACGTGGAAAATCAATCTTCGCTAAAATTAAATGATTTTTTTGGAAATGCTACAGCTACAACTCAGACAGACGAGGGAACAGACATGAAATTGAAACCTTAAACATTTTATTAACGCCAAATACATTTGGCAAGCTGACACATAAAATATTAAGGTTAACGTTTCGCAATAATCCCAAGAGTAAATTGCCACCAAACCGTATATTCCCGTAACTCGATCCAAATATCAAACGCTCCTGACCTAAAAATTCGCATCATTTGCGCGGTCGTATTGAAAAGAACCATAGAACGAAAAGATTCAAAGGGTAACTTTTTTTGTTGGTTATAATTTGAAAAATATTCTTACTTTTGCGATTTGAACGCGCACTTTAAACTTTTGCAATTTGAACGCATAACACAGGTCAAAATTAGCGTGTATATTATATTTTAACTTTGATCCCGACGTCTTTTTTTATACGTATTATGAGATAGGTCAGCTCTTGACCTCAATCTTGACCAAGGTCATAGATGAGGTCGATGATGGAGCGGTTAACCCAGAAAATGCCATTGAGGTACTGGTACTCCCACGCGCCGCCGAAACACAGCAAGCTGTTTGACGTCGTCTTCGGTAGGAAGGCGGTTGCGAACCAGACGGCCCTTGACAGAGCCTACCACACGGGTGCATGGGACCATAGGACGACACATCAAATTCGAAACAAATTGAGGTGTCGTTGCCTAGGATGGATTGACAGGAGGCAGGTCTCATTTGTATTTCCTTAGTCGCCTTTCTTTTCCCCTTACACGCCTACCGCCTAATTCATAAACATAATTAAAGTTAATTGATAGTTAAGAGCCGCGCAGGAGCGTGTAAAACATGTGTAACTTCTAAATAAACAAGAAATATTTTAATACGCTCGTGCTCCCGCCAGGCTCACATGTCTTTAAACAACTTTTTTGAATAAGACGGTTATAATAAACTTGTTTCTTGTTAAAAACAAAAGCAATCGGTCTCCGATACTATACGTTCTGCATATATAGTTCTGTGTATACCGTGGAGACATACGCCCCGGTCCCATTGCCGTCACATTTGGCCCCTCGTTTCCAATGTCCGGCGACTAAACAAAAAACTGCCATTAAAAATGTTGACTGACATTTCACTAATAATGTCATATGTTTTGAGACATTTACAGCGACGTTATACAGGTTGTTTGGTAGATGGTCCGACAAATGGAAGTGGGAGGTTGTTGGGTTCATTTGGAACAAATCGAACTTACATTTTTTTTCCCTAAGTTCATTTTTTTTAGTAAATTTTTGATTTAAAAAAAATCCCAAAGTTTTACAGTTTTGGCTTAGTAAATTTTAGTTTGACTTGTTTTTGTACCGGTATTTTAGTTTTTTTTCTAGTTAGCCTTGCATTACCCATTTTAAAATGAAGTAATAAGGCTCAAATTACGTCGAACTACAAAGTTTGACTCTTTTAAAAGTAAAAAAATTAATACGTTTTTAAGCGCAGATCTCAAGAATGACTGGACCAATTTAACTACTATTTTTTGATGTTTGTACTTGTCAGGGCAAGGTTTATACCAATTTTTGCACACCTGCTTACCTACTTAAAATGTATCTGCAAAAATAGATAACAAAAAATATTTTTATGAGACATAACTTTAAAGTAAGTTTAGTTAACATTACATTATCTGCTTGTGACAACCCTATACTACAAAAGTACTTACTTCTAGGTTCAAGTTTACGGTCATTCACGGCGGAAACTGAGCGGAGGTACTCGTGTCTTACAAAGACATTCGTGACTAAATTCAGTAACGTAACTTGAACGTATTTCCAAAAAAGTAACAACTTCCTATTTTTCTTCTTATCGTGTAGGTATAGTCAAGTATGTGGCGAACTTGGCTTACCCTGGTGTCAGAGTTTTCAAACCGTACAATGGCCTCTGACTTGGGTTTAACGACTGTAGTCAATCGACAACAGCCGGGGCCAACAGCTTAACGTGGCTTCCGAAGCACGGAAATGCTCGTGATAAATTGTCACTTTGGTCACTCATCAGGTTTCCCTGCCTCTGTGTATGTTACTTAACCTCACTAATCGGTTGAGATCAGCGGGCGCCACATGACTGCGAGCGTAACAACTTATACACCTACGATGAATATAGGTTTTGAATTTAATAGAATTTCCATTGATAGGTGAGCGTCGGTGGTGTAATGGTTAGCGGGTAGGACTCGTAAGTGAGAGGTACTGAGTTCGATCCCCAGAACCCCCACGTACCAATTACTCGTTTTCTGCGTTATAATCAGACAGTTTCGTTAGTTTAACCATTTGCACTACGAAAGCCGGCTAGCAAGATAAGGGCGACATCAAGGTCAACGTGTGTAGCCTGATGTGCTGCCGTGTGTACATTAATTGCTCATAAACTGATGTTTTACGGTGAAGGAAAACATCGTGAGGAAACTTGTTAGCAGGTTACGGAGGTCAGATGGACTTGCCAAATCCTAGATCATGGTCAGCATACTCCGAATGAGAAACGGGACTTAGGGCCAGGAAGAAGACACTGAAAATAGAATGGAAATAATTGATAACGCTCTCTTTTTCTTATCAATAAATTTAGTGTAGCTATTTATGTTTCTTTCGTAGCACTTTCGTAGATAACATCATCGTGTTTATATTGGGTGACTTTAAAATAGTAGCTATTTTAGTTTTTGAAAAATATATCAACCTTCCCATGAAACTGAACAAATTTCGCCTAGGAACATATGTCGAATTATAAAAAAAAAACAATGTTTGCTACTCTACGCATGTTGACAGATTTTTTAATAATTGGAGAAAGTTGTTCGATTTCATAGGCCTTATCCTGAAAATTTCGCCTTAAAATCACTCCATTTACTTATTAAAATAGTAATTTAGTAGTAACAGTACAGTCTGTTCCCTCAATAAAGTATCCACCCATGTTTATTGTCTGCTCGTAATAAGGTTTAAATTAGAATAAACTTGAGGCATGGAGTTTACACTTACCACATCGTGACACAGACCCAAATGACGTGTCAATGCGAGGGCGGCTCTTGATCACGTCTGCACTTGAGATGCATACCACGTTGCAACCCGTTTATATGAGATGCAATATATCGTTCTTGCAGACTTCATTTTTGTAGAGTCGTAAACAACCATTCAGATAACGTTTTCTCAGGCCACTTGCTTTAAACATCATGCAAATAAGATATAATGATTCTCCCAGAACTCTATTTATAAGTTACGTGAGTAAAACCATTTAAAATTATAGAATTTCGTGATGTTTATCATACTTTTAATTCAAAAAAAAAGAAAATAATTAGTTTTTCTGCTCGACACAAGATGCGTTTCAGCTCTGATACCACTGACCTTTATAATTTATAATACAAGTACTACTATGGAGGTCAGTGTTTGTCGCCACGGACGCCACTGACCTCCATAATATAAGTATGCGCCGGCTGGCTACGGGAGCAGGGTGAGTCGAAGCACGAATAATAAGAAGATTACATTTAGGCTGGATTACATTTATTAACTTTGACGTTAGTTTATCACAAAATACATAAAACGGTATATTATGAGCGAGCGTGCGCCTGCGACGGAAACTCAGTTAGGTCTGTGTCATCCTAGCGAATGACAACTAGAAGTGTTCAATTTCGAATTTGGATTAGGAATGCCAAAACTGAAGAGTAAAACTGTCGCGAAAAGAGAATGGAGAAGGAGGATGAAGACGAGGCGCATGCCGCCTCGTTACAAGTACTTTTATGGAGGTCAGTGCTGGTCGCCCAGGTATTGGATCTTCTACTAGACACTAGATGGCGCGAATGCGAGTTTCAGTTCGGACGCCACTGACCTCCATAATACAAGTACTATTATGGAGGGTAGTGTTGGTCGGCCAGGTATTGGTTCTTTTACTGGACACTAGATGACGCAAACCCGAGATTTAGCTCGGTCACCTAGGTATTAATTCTTACCGATTTAGGAAAATAGCGTTTGCAGTAAGTATAGCTTTTGTAATTAGGAACTCGACAGCACTTACCGCAAAAATTACATGTCGTTAGAGTACAGATAATATATCGCCTTGATACATTGAATCTATCACATTATATTAATATAAATACAGCGGTTAGGCCTTTATTGAACAGGCTATTAATCTCATATATCATCGTGTCAAAGCGAGGGCCTCCTCCAATAAAATAATGGGGCAGCCATTTTGGATCACGGCCAATTAATTGTTTCTACTGAGCAAAAATAATAAAACAGCGAGATTTTCTAACAGGCTCTATCTAGGAATACCTCTGCGTGATTAAGCAGTGTTTTATTTTTTATTTTAACGAGCACTTTTTTTTAAATCTACTTTGAAGAAGAATTTTCATGCTGAAAGAATAACTTAGAATGTGTCAGCTACCTACTCTTCCCAGGTAAACAGTAAAATTCTGTAAGAAAGATGCGAGGGTTTTGCTGTATAACGGCCGAAACCGACCACCTCTAACCACTATGCAACTTGTTCCATCTGATAACCCTCACAATTTGTGTCAAACGTGGCATCTAGTGGTTAGAACCACTGATGCTCTGCCTACCCCGTTAGGGATTATGGGCGTGAGCGTATGTAGTGTGTATGTAGATGAAAAAGTTTTTTTTTTTTAGTTCTGTTGTTATTAGCATCATCAGACTTGAAAAAGTTTGCAATGTATGTATACCAAATAATGACAAAATTGTAGATTTTTTTTAATCTACAATTTTTTTTTATTATTATGAGATGGGTTAACTCTTGAACCTAATCTTGACCAAGGTCATAGATGAGGTCGACGATGGAGCGAGTTAACCCAGAAAATGTCAATTAAGGCACTGGTACTCCCACGCACCGACGGAACATAGCAAGCTGTTTGGCGTCGGACTTCGGTAGGAGGGTGGTCGCGAACCAAACGGCCCTTTACAGAGCCTACCACACCGCATGAGACCACAAGACGCCACCTCAGATTGAAAACAAACTGAGGTGTCGTTGCCTAAAATGGATTACTAGGAGGCAGGTCTCATTTTCGTTTCCTTAGTCGCCTCTTACGACACCCACGGAAAGAGTTGAGGTGGTATTATTCTCAACCGATCACCACACGGCAAAATAGGAAGAGTTGTGACCCCCACTCCCGGTCATACTTTGCAGGTTATCTATTTTTTCCTGGAAACATCAAGTTAAGGAGTTGTTGTTTACCTACTTTGGCGCTATTCGAATAGATAATTTAATTTTCAAGCACAAATTATTAAAAAATATGAAAATTTTCCGAGGGAAAATTCCACTAGAGAATCGTTCAGAATGAACGTTTAAATTCAAGGTTTCATATTTTGCTAAGCTGTCCCGAGGATTTTGCTGTATCCTGGGCAAACTACCTATCACCACTATATGGTGAATCTATCACCAACATTATACTCATCTTTTTACCGACTTCAAAAAAGGAGATTCTATGTTCAACTGTATGTATTTTTTTTATGTATGTTCACCGACTTCTCCGCCAATTATGGACCGATTTTTAAAATTCTTTTTTGTTCGAAAGGGTATACTCCAGAGGTGGTTTCATATACATTTTATCGATAATGATTTAGCGCTTTTAAAAAAATCAACAAAAACAAAAAAAATACTACAAACCAGAACATCATCTAATAAATGAGTGACATTTTCGTTTGTGGTTATTATTTTTTTTGTTGGGAGAGAACATATCAACAAATAGGTACAGTCAAGAGCACATCACGCTTGACACTACCAGGTTAAGCTGAGCTCTTATTTATACCGCGCGCCATACAATGCAAGGCCGGTCCAAAGTCCAAAGTGTCAAGCTTGACGTGCTCTTGACTGTACAAGGAAGAAGGTCTGGACCATGTTAATATCAATCATGAAATAAGAGCCTGTTATTTTCTCGCAATGAAATATTTCTTCTAAAATCAAATACAGCTGGAACTAGTAACCTGTGTAAAAGTTTGAAACTTCATCCCCTGCGTAAAATACTAGACAAACTCGCGCGGCGCGCCACTCGGCTGACGGGGAAAATTCACTTTGATTGCGCGACAGCCTCGCGCAAAGGTTTGCTCGCCCTCTAGCGTTGTCATTGTTGACATTTTGACATAGGACCGCGGTACATTACGCGCGCTATCACCATCTTATAGGCCAAGATCCCAGGGCCGCCAGACCTTACTTATTTTCTCATTAACCAAAAGTATGGGAAAGAGTAGTGCTAATATGTACTATTAACATATGAATAACACCTTGCCGGGGCCGACGGCCAATTTTCAGCTACCAGGTTCTGAAGGTACTTCCAAAAATCTGCGTGCTATTAAAATTAATTGTAGGTAATTGTAAATTGTAGGTATAAGCGAACTGTAAAGCGTCTGGCAGAAATTACAGCCGACGGAGTGTCCGGCGGTATTGATCATTAATTTTTATATTTAATGAATTATATTCTACAAGATATCAGCAGCCAGACTTCAAGACAAGTGAGTAATTTTTGGAAGTACCTTCAGAACCTGGTAGCTGAAAATTGGCCGTTGGCCCAGGTTAGCAGGTATTCATACGTTACTAGTACGTACTAGCACTACTATTTCTCACACATTTGGTTAATAAGAAAAAAAATAAGGTCTGGCGGCCCTGGGATTCCGTCTTTTACTCGAGCTACAGAGAAGCAAACAGAAACGGAGCGCCGATGGCTCGACCGAAGCGCGTCTCACCCGCTCCCGGTCTGTCTGATCTGCGCTTAAGAAAGACTTCCCAAAATTTCCTAGAAAACAAAGTCGCAATGTATAGAGAAGTCACTTCCTAGCCGTAGAAACTGCAGAGCTGAATGGAGACGTGAAACTTAGCAAAATTAAATGATAACGAAAGTGCTGAAGCGAATAAAATCCTACGGCAAATATTTTGGTAGATTTTAGAGTTCAAAACATCTTAACATTAAATATTCAGTACAACTCAGCATTGTACAGCTGTTCTGGGAGCAATCCTCGGAAAATTCCAGATTTTACAAGGCCCGTGATCACAGTAAGTTTTTATAAAGAAGATTCAATTTATGTTAAATAGGTATTTTGTTTTTCACAAGTAATTTTTTTTTTCGTTTTTTTTGCAACTTATTTGTTACTATGTGTATGAATAAATAGTTCTATTCTTTTGGTTTTGTAGAAAGTTTGACATATTTATTTATTACTAGCTTTACGCCCGCGGCTCCGCCCGCGTGGACTACAGGTTATATCGTGCCCAGCTGTAGGATAAAATGTAGCCTATGTCCTTTTCCAGGCTCTAATCTATCTCTGTACCAAATTTCATCAAAATCAGTTCAGTAGTTTAGGCGTGAAAGACGGACAGACAGACAGAGTTACTTTCGCATTTATAATATTTAGTAAGGAAGAAAAGATTAATTTTTTATTCGCAGTTTATAAATTATGCTCAGGATACCTAACGGTGATCAAAAAGCATTTTTAACAAAAAGTAACTCGCTTTCCGGTAACCCGTCAGGTCAGATTAATCCAGTCAGCTTGTGTCTTCCAAACATTTTAGAAAACAATTTATTTTCTCATCCATTTTAAATAGAGGCTTTATGCTCAATGCCACGGGACCGCGCCGTCGTGACAATTATTCATAATTCCAACCAGTCACGATTACGCAAGAGTCTTAAGCGGCAGTTAGAAAACGCTCAGGAGTTTTTAGCGTACTTAATGCTCTACTTACTTGGAAGATCTTGGAGCACTGTTTTAGCGTAAGTCTTTCTTTTGTCTCAAGTTAATTGCTGTAATTTTTCGAAGTCAAGCTTCGGACTTACTGAATTTTTTACAGATGTTGACAATTTTATCCAGCCTACAGTGAATTTTGCCTGTCAACCAACAAGTAAATTAATAATATAATGAAAAAAAAAAGTCTGTTATTTTCCTTCACAAAGGTAAATTACGTACTTAAATTGGCTAGACATACAAAAATTACATTATTTTAAAAATCTTTTTGGGGGGCTGGAGTCCATACTAGGAATTAACCTGTGTGATAGATCTCCAGACCCTCACCCTACTGGATGTTATTGAAAGGAAAACATGCAGTTAGGTAAACTAAGTTGAGTCTCTAAATGTTAACCCATGATGGAGTCTGAGTTTTTCGTAAGTGTGAGCATTGAGCAATGCCGTTAAGTTCAGTTTTCTTTTCTCTTAATGTTTATAAGTGGTCTTGCAACCAGAGATTCTTCTCAGTAATTATTGTGCTGCATCTTAAATGCATGTTGTTAGCAGTCAACTCAGGTGCTGACTGAAAAACAGCCTGGCTGAGGGAGCACCGTTTCACCACATCATTCATTTGTATGCTATTTTGGTGTCTGTATTGTACGGTGAATAAATTTCTTTTTCTTTCTTTCTTTCTTTCAGTGCGTCAAGTACCTAATTTTCTTATTTTAATTCAAACATGTTTTTAACATCAAGAATACTGGGTGACTTTAAATTAGTTATTTCTTTTGTCTCAGGTTAATTGCTGTACTTTTTCGAAGTCAAGTTTCGGACTTACTTATTTTTTTACAGATGTTGACCATTTATCCAAAACCTACGGTGAATTCAGTCTGTCAACCTACAGTAAATTAAAAAGGAAAATATGCAGTGCGTTAAATACCTACTTTTTTATTTTAATACAAACATTATTTCAACATCAAGAATATTATACTGGGGACTTTAAATTAGACGGCGAAATTTTTTTATTTATTAACATTTAACAAAAGAAAACGAGGCTTTAGATCACATACGTGTCTATGCCAGCCTCATTAGAAGCCTCTTAAAAAGAATAAAAATAACTGAAAACTCCTCAACCCCATCACTCCGTGATACGTCTATTAAATGAGCACATCACATAACGATACAGCTGAAGAGCTTCAGGAGCTAGGGGAACAGCTAGCCTTACATTAACTTCTCCATTTTGGAGAACTCCTGTACTTAAAAACTATTGACTCTGGTAAGGTCACACTCAACCAAAAAGTGCCATAAATTAAGGATATGGATCAGCTAGTTTCATGGGGAGAACCATCCTCAAAAGTTTCACTAACTAAATATAAACACTCTATATTCTTCTTCTTCTTATCGTGCAGGTATAGTATGTGAAGAACTTGCTAACCCTGGTGTTAGAGTTTTCAAACCGCACAATGGCCTCTGACTTGATTTTAACGACTATAGTCAATCGACAACAGCCGGGACCGACAGCTTAACGTGCCCTCGTAAGCACGGACACTCTATATTTGACAACAATTTGGCGATAAAATCTCGTTATTTCATCTACGACTTCTTCCATACAAGTTCAGCGTATTATTAACAATACCTACTTGAGAATTGTGTTAGAAAACATTTTCCTAAAACCGGAGGTCGCTAAATTAAGAAAAGAAACAGAAATAAACTGCCTCGGCACGCTAAAGTGCGGACGCGCCGTCAGATTGCCCCTGGAATACCAAGTAGGCTCAGTCTCTTTCTCGTAATATAGAGCGAAATTCTGTTAGTGCACGACCGATACTTTGGATGTCAGGTATATAGATAACAGTGACAGGTAGACGAGCAAGCATCGGGCGTATTTTACAGAATTTATTGTCCAAAATTTCCGTCCGCGACTTCGATTTGATGAAAAGTGCTGAAAAATATTTTTTTCAACAAAACATTAGATCGTGCTTGTGGTAAGCGAAAGAAAAACTTCGCCCCTTGACTTGAAAGCACGATAGCTCAGTTGATTAGAGCGCCAGGAGATCTAATCATAGGGTCGTGGGTTCAAGTCCCATTCGCGCCGAACATTATTCTTTCCCTAAAATTTATTTGTGAATATCTCTCACGTTTTAAAAAAACAAAATTTTTGCTGATGTATACAAAATTCATTTTTTTGAAAAGTTATTTAATCCACAGACCATGTCACAGAATAAAAAAACCCTGTTTACTGCGCGCTATCTATAACAGTTAAAAATAACTTGTTCAGTTTATGTTAAACATTATTTAAGAATATATAGAGAACGTAAAACGAAAATTTCTCTTTTTATTAATCTTTTATGAATATTAGGCTGGGGGTTAATAAACAAAGATGTAAAATTGAAAAGAATGAATAATTGCGACGAGACCGCAATGGGAATCACGGATGGGTGGCTTACAGACGACGGAAACTCACAAATTTCACATTTTCCTGTTTACATTTTGCCTTTATTGCATTTTACGTATTTTTTTATATCAAAAGTTATTAAAAGTCTGTTTTAAATCAAGTAATCATTCTTCTTCTCCTTCTTATCGTGTAGGCATAGTCAAGTATGTGACGAAATTGCTAACCCTGGTGTTAGAGTCTTCAAATAGCACAATGGCCTCTGACTTGGTTGTATCGACTGTAGTCAATCGACAACAGTCGGGACCGATAGCTTTAAGCGCCCTCCGAAGCACTGAAACGCTCGTGATATATTGCCACTTTGGTCACCCATCAGGTTCCCTGCCTTTGTGTACGTTGCTCAACCTCACTGATCGGTTGAGATCAGCGAGCGCCAGTGGGCTACGATAGCTTTCAATCAGACTCAAAGATAAAAGTTGGTGGGTAAAAACTTGCCACGTCGCTGTATTGAGTAACAAAGAACTCGATGAACTCGTTACATGATAGAAGTTGTGATTTCAGGAGCTTCGAGAGAACTTGATGACTAATTAGATCTAACTTTTTTTAGCGAAGTCCTCATCTTACCAGTTTTTTGTTACTAACTAGGCCTTCTTTGTAACATTTATCTTTTTGATAAAAACAATTTCATTAAAGCATAAAAGTACTGTTTAAAATAATTGATATCGCAAAAAACTCTGATTTTAATCCCGATAATATAAAAGGAGAAACTGACTGACTGACATATCAACGTACAGCCTAAACGGCTAAACGTAGGCGCTTGAAATTTGGAAGGGAAGTAGCTTAGGTACCGTAGAGTTGCACTAAGAAAGGAATTCCCGAAATTCCCACGGGAACGGGAATTAGCGGGAAAATCCTTTTGTATGAAAAATCTAAACCGCTTAAGTTAGACGCTTGAAATTTGGCATGCAGGTACCTTAGTAAACTTAAAGCTTAGTTGCAACAGGATATTGCAAAATTCTTACGGGAACGGGAGTTAGCGGGAAAAAACTTCACGCGGTTCCCGAAGTTCACGCGGGCGAAGCCGCGGGCGGAAAGCTATTATCCATATAGCAAATGTGGCATCTAGTGGTTACTAGATCCACTGACGCTCTGCCTACCTCGATAGGGATTAAAGGCGTGAGCGTATGTATGTAAATCTTATCCATGCTAGCTTTGAAACAGGACCGAGCTGAAAACCAGAGCTGTAAAGTATTTGCACAGCACAATGCTGAGCTTGGCTCCTTTTGTCTAGGTTAATCTAGTTCTTACTTTTACTGTTAATCTAGTATTGTTTCATAGATTTAACTTCAGTATTAAAATGATTTTATTTCATTTCAAATACTTATATCGTTGAGAAATTCCTATGGTCATCTGTGATTATTTTCATCATTTACATTTCACCAAATGATAGTTTTATATATCTATCTTTAATAATCCCTTTAGGGGAAGGGAACCACTTGTCGCCACATTTGATATTCTTTATGGAATAGCATGTAGTGGTAGTCTTTTGCCCAGAACACAGCGAAACCCTCACGTCCCACTTGCTGGTTTCTACAGTATGCCTAAGAAGAGTGACAACTGGCACACAGCACTTGATACTTGATACTTGAAATACTTGATAGTGCAATAATAATTGCTAAACGAAAATATCTTTGGTTTAAAATACCAAAATCGCTACATATATGTCCATAGAAAATAGATATCTTTTTCCTATGTGTATGACTGTAAAACTCATGGACCAATCACCAAACTATAAAACCGGACCAATCACCTACGTACAGCCTCTTACACTCTATACAAAAGAAACATCACATTTATTATGAGAAGTTACCAAGTTATCATTTAGTTTGTAATCAGTTGATTTTAAGCTCATGTTTTGGGAATTTTCGAAGGGTTCCTGATACCTTGAAGAAAGTTATCAATTTTACCAGGGAGAGGCACATCCTCGCCAACTAACCTAAAGTCGCACTTTAGACCAATCCAATATGGTGACTTTCCAGCCTTAATAAAAAGGGTGTCCCTTCAGGGAAAAAAAACGGCGAACTGAGGGTGTCAGGATTATTTGAAGCTTCAGCTTAGCGGCTTTGTCGGCTTACTGTTGAGGCTATATTTTATTTCAGTGTACTTTTCATGAATTTGACAGTTTTTTTCATTAAATTACAACTTATTTCAGTGTTTATTTATTTAATTGAAGTACCTAGATACCTTTTTAAATTAGGCAGAAAAACTAAATTTACCAAATAAATACTTTTCGACTTAACCGATACCGGTACAGTCAAACAAGAAGTATTTAAGAAGATATTTTTTAAAATTTTCCTAAGAAAAGCTGTTTCAGTTTGATATATGATCTTCACAGCCTTGATTATCGCTAATCACGTTTTTTTTAGCTTGTTCTAACAAGCAGATAAATTGAGAGAAGTTAATAAAACTTTTAAAATTAAACGTTCATTTTATACTTCAGCAATTCACATAAATTTATAAAACTTCTAATATTTCCGCTAGCCACAACAATTTATGACACTTTCTCTGTTGGAGAAAAATAGTTTAAGTATTTACGAGTAGTTAACCACGGAAATTTAAAAGAAAAACTCTTTTCCATAGAAAATATTTTGTAAGTACCAACCATTAAAGTTTACAGATTAATGTACAATGTAACTGTACGTATTTACAAAATGAGGCGTTGTCAGTTTTATAAAAAAAAAATATGTAAGCGTTACAGAAACTTCAAAATCCATGTAGAATTTAATTGCAAAACACAAAACGTAATATGAAAGTAAACTTCTAAAAATCGAGAAATTTGCCGAGAACTTGTAATAAATAGTTATTAAATAAATAATAAATAAACGCTACACACTCAAAAGCCCACACTAAGGTATTTCCCTTGTATCGTGGGTCCCTTGGAACACACATAAAGACAAACACAAACACCCACGACCCGAGAACAAACATCTGCTTTTTACACAAATGTTTGCCCCGACTGGGGATCGAACCCAGGACCCACCGATCAAGAGGCAGCGTCACTACCACTCGACCAAACCGGCCGGGGCCGTCAAATCGGCCGGCCGGTCGTTCAATTCATTTCATTGAAAAATGGTGTCAACAGTCGTGATTTATTTTAACTTTGTCAGTATATTAAATTTTTTTTAATGAAAACTAAACTTTTAGTTATAAAATATATTAACACCAGACTTGTATTCTCTAAAAGACCGGCTGTTTTCTGATTATTTTTAAACGAATCCTTAAAATTTAGCTACATAACACTTTACGTTATGAAGCTATTTCCGAGCACTGCATTGTAAACGACATTAGTAATGTGTTTTCCACGCAAAAAACATCGCTTCTCCGTAAAATGTAAGGTTATTTATGTACTAACAAGAATTGCGGTTAAAACAATGTCAACCTCGTCTTTCACATATTTTACGACGACGTTGGCTTTGCCATAAAAGTCACTTTTGATGTATTATTCTTTAGCTCTTCTCCAGTTAAAAATGTTTTAGGAAAACCAACCTTATCAACGCGTGTTAAGGTAGGCGTTGGTGAGTGTCAAGCAATGACAGTAATTGTGATTGAGTTACAGGGGGGCTACTTGCCCTACCTGTGGAGTTGCAGGTGGTTAGAGCTCGGTCAAGGGTGACCAACAATAAGTTAGCGTTTCAAAGTTGTTCAGTTTATTGGACTGTTTCAAGTCCTTGATTCTCACTATGTTAAAGTTAATGTTGCCTTTTTATAATTCGAACGCCAGGCACGGCAAGGCAGAATTTGTATTACCATTGCCTTTCATGTACTAGTATCACTAGTACATAGAAGGCAATGGTAACACAATTTTGCCGAGCCGTTTTCGAATTATAAAAAGGCCCATTCCCAGGTCGACTCCATCTATTGCTCACTAAGTGCCAGACTAATAAGAGAATTAGTATTCTCCAAATGTCTACCACAGTCAGTGCTCATTAGGGATAAGTTTATTGCAATATTGGTACTTACTTTTCATGGAAATTTTCTACAAAGTGATTGTAGGCTTATTCCAGAGATCAAAAGCAAGTTAAAGGCCATTTGGCGGTTTCAAAACTCTGACATCAAGGTTATTCAAGGACATGATTATACCTACACGATAAGGGAAACCTCCCTCCATTCCAAGAGACATCTTTTAACTTACGGAATTAGTAATTTACTGGAGCATGCCCAGGACTTCATTCCCGTGGGAATTTCGAAAAATCCTTCCTTCTTCCTTCCTTACGTTATAGAATGGGTTAAGGCTGGGCGTTGATGAGTCAGTGAGTTAGGTTGAATTAATTTTATAAATTAAAAAATATTTTTAATTTTCAAGATGTGCGAGGCTGTTACGGGAGTTGTAGAAACACCTTTTTAGAGTTTTTTTAGATGCTACAGTCGATTGTGGCTTTATTGTTACAAATCAAAAAGTAAGGAACATTCAATTGATATTACCAATCGCTATGTAGTCTACGGTATCAAATAAAAATTATAGATGAATATAGAAAAAGCTACTTTCCTCCCGAATTATGAACTTTTATATACTTAGTATGAAAATAAGTCGTGCTCCGCGTTTGACTCACATAACAGATTTTTAAATGGTTTTCACTATCATGTAGATTATTTTACATTCCAACTAATTGTTCAACGAAAATGAAGCACGTGAATCAATCCACTAAACTGAACAACTTTCCTAAAGAAACATAGAAACATAAACAGCTCTATGGACATCGTGAACCGTATAAATTTCATTTTGTCTGAAATAAAGAAATTATTATTATAGGTGAAAATATGAAAAAAAAATTCGCCTCTGTAGGTATGGGAAGTTGACAATATTTTTTAAGAATTTCAAATAGGTTCCTTGGGGAAAGTTATTCTGTTTCATGATGAGAATTTAACTAATTTAAAAGTTTCGCTAACTAATATGAAATCTTCTCATATAATCCAGTCTTTTGTAATTCAGGGGCTGCAGACTACTCCTTGAAGTAGATTAAATGAGCTGTATAAAAATTGTGATGTGGACATTAAAAGGCAGCCGGGTTGATATTAGGAGGCATCAATCATGTCAGCGGAGTCAGCGGGAACTGTCAGCTTTGTGGGGCCATGAAGGTAGTACGGTTTTGGATCAAAAACGCTTAGAAAATAGGCATACATTTTAAAATCAGTATCAATACAATACAATACTCTTTATTGCACACAAAAAAAACATAAAACATAACATTAAACAAAAAACAAATGTTCATGATGTAGTGTGCAATCCGGCGGCCTTATTGCTATAGAGCAATTTCTTCCAAAATATGATACTGAGCCTTATTGCTCAGTATCATATTTTGAAAGCATCAAATGTTAATAACAGTTTTTCTTAACACGATGCGAATTAACCCACTTGACTATCTTCGAAAAATTTACTTTTCGTAATAAGTTATTTTTCGTCTTAGAAGACATGTTTTTTTAATTAACTTTTTCTACATAATTTTCTAGTTTGGAACCTAATCTAATCAATATTTTTAGATTCTTATTAGCGATGCATCCGATACCGATACCGATACCGATATATCGGCGATACTTCGGGTTAGCCGATATATCGGTATCGACGATATTTTTATGACCAATTCAACGATACTTTTTAATTTAAAAATGTAGTGTAAACGAGCGTGTTGTCTCGTCTATTTCGTTGCAAACGAGGCACGAACGATGCTCGGGGAAACCCCGCGCTGTCGCATCTGAGAGACTATTTTCCAGCGCAGGTCTTACACAAACAGACTTGAGAAATCGCCTTTCTCCGCTAAACTTAAGATTACTTTGTTTTTTAAACAAAAATCTGATCAATGTTAATTTTAATTACAAAAATTTTTAATTACCTATCTAATATTAACCTATGTGTCTACTTTTTATAATAATAAAAAAGATCTGATTTGTGATTTATTTACTATACCTTCATTTTTGAATTCACATTAACCGTATCGGTATCGGTATCGGTATCGCCGATATTTTTATAAGAGTATCGGTATCGGTATCGTATCGGCGAAAAGGCGTATCGATGCATCCCTAATTCTTATAAACTGTATTTATTGAAAATTATTTCTCTCAAAACGCTGTAAATTAAGGATGTCGCAATAATTTTTATAATTTTTTTGTCACGTCGTAACGACTCTATAATTGACTCTGCATATTACCTAAGTTGTTCCATTTAAATTTTTAACATTATGCTGTTGGTCTCCTCTTCTTATCGTGTAGGTATAGTCAAGAGTGTGGCGAACTTGGCTAACCCTGGTGTCAGAGTTTTCAAACCGCATAATGACCCCTAACTTGGTTACCTTTCTAGAAATAAAGAAATAAATACATCGCTTAACCTTTTTCGTGGCCATGTATGTCAAGTATGATAATGCGAACATCATACGGGGAGCTCCATAAGCCCACTGGCACATTGCTGCTCGTCGGATTTACCAGAGCATTTACCCTAAAATGGGACCTGGTAATTAATGACGTTTTGTTGAAATGAAATGAAATGAAATGAAATGAAATATTCTTTATTTGCAATAAATGTGGTACAGTACATTGGTGGTATATGATAGGCAGATTCACACATTTAACCATTTGTAATAATAATTTTAAAATGTCAAAATGAATTAAAAATACATATTCCATTAAATATTATATGACATAAATTCGTCTACACTATAAAAACATTTGTCACAAAGAAACTTATATAGCTCCGTTTGATTCCGTTGATTTCACTAACTACATAAATTACAAAATACGGGTAGTTTGGGGTCATAACATCTTAGTGCTCCAAAATCATTATCCTCCCTCACCTGCTAACGGTACACAACAAGTTTTTTTTTGTGGCTTCTTTTACGCATAGAATACACACACCATACTTAGAATCACTCACTTCTAAATAGATACATAACACTTACATGCTCTCTCTCCCACACACTATACACGCACGCGCACACACACTGGTACTGTTAACAATATCAGCTTTGTTAATTTAATTTAGGTTTAGCTAAGTAATATTATTTTTTAGTTCAGGGACCAGCTGAAAATCAGCGCCGAGTCGTCTTTGCATTACGCTGAGCTGGACACCCTTTTTGGTGCATTACACCTACATAGAAATAAGGCATAGTAGGCATAAGTTCAATTTGTATATTGGGTGTATGTTACTGAATAAAAATTTATTCTATTCTATTTTATTCTATCAACGGACGACGCTCTAACGTATTACAACCCTTAAAGGTTTCTTTACTTGATACTGGTGACTTAGGCATTCTCTATTTTAATACTCAACATTTTAGTTTTGAAAATGGCACAATCACGAAAATCATGGAGGCCAATTCATCAAAAATTCAATGAGTTCTACTTATGTTCGTTACAGCATTTAAGTGTCATAATAAATAACACAGTCACAAAACTACAATACAATTATACTGACATTTCAGTCTGCTAAACCGCCTACAGTCGATCCTGGCGCAAAGGACCCCATTATACTGGCAGCATTACCACGCTGGATCGCTATGGCCAACCTCTGCACCAAGAACGACGGAGTGTTATAGTCCCCTTCGGCCGCGTACGAAACCGTAAGTTCGTAACTGGTTACTGTAAGAAAAATCCCCGATGCTTTCTCTTAAACGCCGGCCGAGCTCTGCCACAAAACTTTTAGCCTCTGCAACCCGTGGTCTCCACAGCAAAGGGTACAAAAGCGTAAGTTTGCGTCAGGGTTGAGTACCTACTTATTGCGTTTTTGAGGGCCGCACTGAGGTGGCAGGGGTTCTGTTCTGTTTTGTTTTTCTGGATAAAATTGCTACATCCTTGACCACATTTTTGCCTCTCGACTAAATTGTAGTCTTTTCAATTTATATCCAAATTTTTTTTTGAATTCTCTGAATTCAGAAAAAAATCAATCGGAAAAATTGTTAATAACTGATATCCATTTTCCAAATCGTCTTACTATCCTTGAACCTTGCAATATTGTAGCAAACAAACACAAATGTACCTAGGTAAAGAGGATGTAAGAGACAGCTTAGCAAATACCGAAATGGTGGAATCTACTTAGAAATAATGATCTCTTATTATGAAATGTTTAATCTTAAGTTTTATTTATTGTAACTCTATTTTTCTAATTAACAAATTTATTATTAGTAAATGAAGTATTATTTTTAAATGAATGAGGCTATAAGTTTTTTTCTCAAAACGTAAAATAGGGAGTTATTACCTACTTTGGCGCTACGCAATGTACCCACCTCGAAACCGTGATGTGCATTGCTAGTTTTCATGTCATACACTGCACTTATTGGTTTTTATTACAAAATGGAGTGTATTCGAATAAAAAAGTTAATTTTAAAGCAATGTCCTCTATGTTTCTTAAGTGATGTCTGTGTTGTACCGAATTAAAGTATTTTCTATTATATTCTAAAACATTTAACAATTTTGAAAAGACTGCTTAGGAAAACCCACAGGAAAATCATTTAGAAATCATTTAGAGTGGTGGTTTGAATTTAAGGTTTCAGTTTTTTGTAAGCTGTCTCTTACATCCTGTATTAATATCGACAAATATTTATTCAGTAGTTCTATCGGCGAGTAAAGTAATAACTGGGCACAGCCAAGAAGACGTATCGCTTGACACGGGGGATCTTCACGATAAAGGTGAAATTAGAAGCTAACCGTTAAGTTTGACGTACTGCGGACTGTAAGAACATACAGCCTTTAATCAGCGAGAGAGCTATGCCAAGACAACATGCCATTTAACTTATTAGAAACTTTACTATCAGTGTCTAAGCAAGTACGTACTTAAATTATATACATTTTATCCAAGAATGTAAAGTAATTTTAATTTTTAATTTAGATTTGGCCTTTGCATAAAGGTCTCCCCTTTGCCGCTTTCGCGCCGACTTAAAACAGATCAGTAGGTACTAACGTAGCAAATCTTTTGCTTTTTTGAAGTTGGTTTTTGTTAGTCAGTTTTCACAAAAAAGCAATTTGCCGTGGTACCTTAAGGAACATCAAATGGACTCTATTTAACCAATCAATTTGGCGGAAATTCAATGAAATGTCCTTTAAGTCAATTTACCCGTTCTGCTAAAGCCACCCCTGCTGCGGTCCACAAGATAAATGGGGGTATTGACCCCGACTGCCCCACTACTCCCTTGGTACTTCCACCTCTTATTTTAAAAGTTGACTACGGCAGCGGAAAAGTATTTTATTTTATAGACTAGTTTTCCGCCCGTTACTCGATCTCGTGATAAAGTAGCCTATGTCACTCTCCAGTTTTCAGACTATCCCTGTGCAAAAAATCACGTCGAATCGTTGCTCTGTTTAAGCGTGAAGGAATGACAAACAAACACACTATCACATATTAGTAAAGATTTATTCAAAAAGGTTTTAAAGGTACACATGTAAAAGTGAGAGTCATTTAAGGCAAATAAAATCTAGAACATAACCTTTTAACCCTCGGCATACCAGGTGAAAATTTTTAACATGCCATACAAGGTGGGGTGTGACATACCATAACAAAATGGTCGCTGTAATCAGATAGGAATAGGGGTACTGAATTATTATTGCATATTTTTGAAATTGAACATAACCTGAGTAGCACTATTAAAAAAAATTAAACAGATTAAATGGTTTGTTGAAAAAGGGTAGCAAAAATGGCCTCTTCTGACTACTAATTTAGACTTGAAATTACCCTAAGAATTGATAGTTACCAATGTTTGTAATTAAACTGACTAAATTTTAAAAAAATTAACAATGATGATACATATTTAAATTTTTACTTCAATCTCGAGGTAGGAGTTCTTTAGTTCGCCATAATTGCATTTTGTATATGCTCAAATAACAACAACTCTAAACAAAAACGCATCTAGAGCCCTAAAAAACGCACGCACCACTAAACTAATGGTACTTGCCAGTGTAAGAACGTCGCAACTCCAGCTACTGAGAGCTTCAGATTCCGCGCACGAAATTTTTTGAAAATATATCGATTTTTCACCGCCTGGGGTTTCGTACACCCCACCTGATATGCGGAGGGTTAAACGTGCTTTTGAACTTTTATGGGTCACTCACATTTTTATGGGTTACTCATAGCTAAAGAACTTGATTACGTCAGCTTTAAAACAAAACAAAATCGCATATTCGTTAGGAGCTACGATGCCACAGACAGACAATATACACGTCAAACTTTTTTATCCGGGGGGGGGGCCTTAAGTGTAGAAAAAAGGAAAGAACGTCTTGTCATCGAGATTAAAGCACAGTTTCAAAGTCAGGCCAAGTACTCTACGTGTACTTGATTAAGCCCACATGATAAGGAAGGACGCACTATGTATTGGGGTCAATCAACAGACAAATTCGCTAAGTTTTCCTCATAGAGATTACCCGACAAACAAGTCACTCTCTTAATTAATGGTTACATAACCGTCCGATTAGCCCTATCTCCAGCTTTCGGATTTATCTTGGGACGCCTTGTTTATTGTTTGCTTGCTTCCACAATTAAAGTTGTTAGAAGTAATTTCATAAATCTGTTTAGTCGAGTGGTAGTGACGCTGCCTCTTGATTGACGGGTCCTGGGTTGGATTCCCAGTCGGGGCAAATGTTTGTGTAAAAAGCAGATGCTTGTTCTCGGGGCATGGGTGTTTGTGTCTGTCTTTATGTATGTTCCAAGGGCGCACGACACAAGGGAAAACTAATGTGGGCCTTTGAGTGTGTAGTATTTGGATTTATTTTTTTGTTTTTTGTTTTAAGAAGATGAACTAAGAATCTGAAGCGATGCTCTTACTGTAAGGGAAAACACGATGACAAAACCTGCACATTCAGGCGACTACTTAATGTAACCATGACCTAATCCGGTCAGGTTCCTCAATAACAAGGCAAAGACGGTCAGAAATCAATTGTTCCACCAGAATCACAATTTGCACAAATCCTGAAATACTGGTCAAACTTTCTGCGAATGATAAAAGGGAAAAGGCGCTAGAAAGAAGAGAAGAAAGGAAATTGAACTACACTTTGGTTGAGTTAGTAGCACTAATAGAGTTGAACTCAGTTTCTGCCCAGTTAAGGTTTTTTTTTAAACAGATATTTTTTCTCGGGTCTAGGTGTTTGTGCGTGTTTTCTAATAGACTTATAACACTAGGTTAGCCTTGTTGTATGTGGTGATTATTTTAACGTAACACATTATAATCTGCAACGAAACTACATATTGCCATAAAATAAATAAGTCTCACAATACCCGAAATTCAACCGTACCCGCAGTTCTAGCACCAACCTTATTAAATTCTTGGAAAATGGTGTCCACAACCGTGATTTTGGTAATGTCAGAGTATTTCGTTAAATAATAAAATTGAGAATGGCGAAGTCGCCAATATCAAGCGAAGAAACCCTTTAAGGGTTATAAGACGTGGAAGCCTCATGCTTTGATTAGCAGTTTATAATGACGATGTTATGACCCCAGCCCCTACCGATCCAATATCGGACACACGACCTACGTTATGAGAAAATGAAAGCTTTGTCTGGAAAAGTCTTTCAAATATGTTTTCACAACACTGCGCATGATACTGTCGGGTATTATGGAGATCTACGTTCTTAGAAGTCTTTGTGATGGTGTGTGTTCGTTTCAAACAACATGCATCTCGGCTTGCAGACGTGTCTTGTTTGTTATCAATAGAAGATCTAGTTTCAGTGATCTTGTTGACGCGACTGTGTCTATTCACGTTTATAGGTATTCGCTATCGGGATAGGTAGAGCATCACGTTGCTAACATAATTTTGTCATGTCGATTTCGTTTAGCCTGTTCCGTATAGTGACGCTATGCGATATAACGAAAAGGCGAACCGTATACATACATTATCTTACGTTTCTATATTAGCTGTGCTGGTCGTAGAGTAAAGCTCCACATGTGAAATTTGTTTTCAGCTCCATATATTATTTTCTGACAAAAACATAAGTAAACTCGCCACAGGTAAATAAATCAAATAGATAGCAGACTCGCAAGTCGCAATAATGACTTTGCAAAAATCGCTTGGGCGACTTGCAGCATGAAAAATAAAAATTTTACTAAACCTGTAATTCGCCAAGGACTATTATTCACTTATTAATTGATAAAGAGTATTTAACTTAAACTTGATTTGTCGTTTTCTGACGTCTGACCTTTAATTTAATTCGAGATTTAAGCTAAATTAGGTCGACTTGCAGCATTTCAAAATCTCAATTCAATAAGGTTAACCATAAACCCGATTTAATGTCTTGCACGCCATCGATTTATCTTAAAACTAGAATTAAATTAACGTAAAACATCAAAAATCTTATAAGTAAGGTCGAGTGTAGAGATAATTTTGGTTTAATAAAATTCTCATTTTACTGCAAGATTTTAAAAGTTAATACAGGTCCCCTTAATTTTGGGCACCGTTTGCTCTTTTGTAGACTCCTCCTTTTCAATATATTAGTGAGGAACTACGAATTCTCGTACGATTGCGGTATCGTGCGGGCACCTGATCGACCTACCCTCACCGCAAATAATTAAGGCTGCCTGTAGCCGACCCTCGTAATGGACGGCCGCCGCAACAAACATCCACTTCCGATGGACACTCATTCCACGAAGTCCTTGGCATAGTGATGTCATGAGCCGAATCTAGAGGTTATTCGATCAATTTCTGCGAAAAATGGTGCCCAAAATTGATTTTTACCTAATGTCTGAGTATTTTTATCGAAAGTATAGAATGCCGAAGTCATTAATATCAAGTAACGAAAATACGTCAGAGCTTCGTCTGTTTATCAGCGCTAACAGTTAGCACCAATTTTTTTGGACACCATTTTGACTTCGACAGTCTTTCTTTCTTTCTTTCATATACTTAGTTATTCTAAGGAAACAAGGTGCTGTTACATTAAAACACCTTTTAATTGTTATACAGCCCTTTTCATTTGATATTTACTGATTACAATCGAAATATATCGATTTTCTCTTACCACTACTTAATAAAAGCGACATAAACCTCAATCATCAAACCATAAAATCAACTTGAGAAGCCCTTAAATTGGGACCAATAAAATCAGGGACCCATGCACCTAAATTCGTCACTGATAGAAAAGGACGATCTAAGGGCTATTACATAGTATTGGTTAATGGAAAGTTAAAAGTTAATTTAGCTCGTAGGAACATAGTGAATGTGGTTAACAGCTCCATTTTAACAGAAAATTAGTTTTGATATAGATGTTGTAACTTGAATATTCGTTTTTTTACAGTTTACTATAAAGAAAAATATAAATAAAACTTATCCAGTTGCTAGCTTTTCCTAGGCAAACTGTACAATCAGTAACACGGACTTATAGGTTTTGGTGCATCATGGAAGACAGATACGACAACCACTATACTCATATTTTTTCCAATAACCAAAAACTCGCAGACAACTGTAACTTCAAGAGGTTCTAAGATTGTATGTACTACAAATGTTGAGTGCTAATTTATTTATCCTTTTCAACAATTTTCAAAATAATTTCTTCAAAGTTTGAGTGAATAGGCATCTTCTGGATGAGCTTGCTAAATCCTTGACCACCTTCGCCCCTGGGCTAAATTGTTGTCAAGAGTAAACCCGTAATCTATAAATACATATACAATTATACAGGTTGAAAAAGAACATCCTAGCTTTATTGAAAATCCTGAACCAGTATCACTTACTGAACACTTTTTTTTTTTTTGGGGGGGGGAGAATTTTATTTCCTAAACGTAGACACCATTAGGGCGCACTCCTCGAGCGCTACCCGCACCCCTCGCGTGCCTGGTGTAGGAGTCATATCTACGTTTAGGCAAAAAATAAATTATTCCCATAGAAAAAAAAAATATAAAAAAATATTATTTTTTTCATAAATGTGTTAATTAAGTGATACTGGTTCAAGATTTTGAATATAGCTAGGAGGTTGTTTTTCACCCAGTATATCACAAACTTAACTTTTTTATCACTTAACTTTTTTTCATTTTGGTGTAGCGATTAGCGAAGGACATCACAGTAATTCTGACCCTTACAGACTATCCCCAAGTTATACCTTTCAATTTTAACAGTCACATACGTAGATGTCTAGCTGTCACAAGCACAAGCACAGCTCACTCAGTTCAGTGAATCAGTTTCGGTCGACCAAATTGGTTTCGGCACGAGTGACGCTGATTTCATTTCACCGTTTGTTCAACCTTTTAAACAGTGAAATTGGATGCTCGAAATATTAAAGTTTACGCGCCTGTCTATTATCATCGTGATGATCAAGGCAAAAGCTTCTCACACTTATTTCCTTCAGAAGGCTTAGCTATCTGAATTACTACTATATTTGGCGGAAATCATAAATTTTGTCCTTGTTAACATCTTTATACAGGATGTAAAGGAATAGCTTAACAAAAAGCAAAACTCTGAATTCAGACCATCATTCTGAATGATTTGCAATAAAGAATTGAATTGAATTGAATTAGCCAGTGGAGCTTTCCTTTAGAAAATGTTCTTTTATTTTTTCTTGTTTTTCAATATTTTCGAGTCTTTTTAATCAAAAAGTCACAGTGGCCATTTAAAAAACTCTAAACCAAAGTTATCTAAGGTCGCCACATACTAGATAAGGAAGATAGAACACTAATGTTATTTTGAATCATTACATTTATCAACAACTTGCAGTTATTATTTTCTCAATGTCTCTAAAGCACTGGCGTTATATAACACACGTACTGATTCAAAAAAAAAACTAAAAACGCGTATCTTGTCCTTAGGGAGACATAGACCGTAACATTATGTAAATACTTATACAAAATCTGTATTTGTGTAGGTGTAGCAACGTATTGTAGATGTAAAGCCTCCGCGCACCTGTGCTGTCCTTGGGGACTCTTACAGGCTATGATATGTAGACTACACTCTAAGTGCTTTAGCCATCACCTCTCCCTGTGGAGTTTTGGAAATAAACTGATAAATTTTATACTTAACTAGCTTTTCGTGCGGGACTTAATTCCCGTGGGAATTTGGGAAAATTATCTAAAATATGTGTTAAATCCAGGGTGTCTATCTCCATACCAATTTTGATAAAAATTGGTCTAGCAGTTTGAGCGTGAAGAAATGACAAACACACAAACACACTCGTACACTCACAAACATTCGCCTTTATAATATTAGTGACAAGTATGATGACAAGCAACCCACCCGACTTCGTCACGGACTTTGTCTCTTGTATCAACCAATTTATACAAAACATTTATGAATTATACCATCCTCTTGAAATGAAATTTGAATGAAAACCGTAAAATTAAATTCGTACCCGTTATAGCATTGCAACTTCGTTACACCTCAAGAATTTGCCATTATTTGAAACAGTAGAAAGTCGCAAAGCAATATGAAGCTCTATTTGTTAAACGTCAACTGAACGTGTTGGTTTTGGCAACGACTCCTTCAGTTTCTAACTAAAGCTAACTTATTTCTATGTCTATGACTAAAGCACATACTTATTTTGGCACATATCTGTTATTCTAGATTTCATCATAGACAATCCCTGACCTCGTCTTACCGTACCACAACCAGATTTGAAATTTAGACCGGGCCTCCCTGTGAGCCAGACTGACATGCCTGTTCCATCCCACGACACCCCTCTTCCTTGAATTTGTGTCTCCCCTACTCGCAACAGCTGCGTCCCCCAAAGCGGATACAACGTCATTATACATCTTGTCAATTATTTTCCTATGCTCTAAATCACTGCACATTCTATCACAACACGTTTCTAATTCTCTAGGAAAGTAAATATTACGTAACAAGTCATGACATACGCTAGTGTAAGTGTCTATTTCCTGAGCTAATTTACATCCCCATATGATTTTGCTATGTGGCCTAATATTAATTCTTTAAATATTAATTCATTAAATTCCTTAAACCCTTGTTTACGGAATTTAAATAAATACAAACAAAAGCACGTGTCTCCTTAAGTTATAATATAACAAAATATAACAGATAACCAAATGTTATCGTTTTTCTAGAAATTTTATAAAGTACAAATTCAGAAAACATATTGAAAGGAAATATTGACGTATAATTTGTTTTTATTATGATTGAAATATGTAATGAGACGAGGTTTTATTTTTGTTCGTCCGAAGTATTGTAGAAAAGGATGAAGTTATAGTTTAGATCACACATCTATCAGTTTATTAGTTCATTTTTGATACCTGTTGCACTACATTAGCCCTTAAAAGTGTCTTGACAGTTATCGTCGAACAAATAATTGTTTACGCCACGCTCAACTGAACTTTTCGACGGAAATACTCATGGAAAAACTCTAGCCCTTCAAATAATACCATATAAATATATTAGTGTACAGAGATAAGCAATTTAACCTACCCCATTTTCAGTGCGAACCCTTTCTTAACATAACATAACAGAGTGTACGCATGTTGTAACGTGACGTGCGGCCCTCTGTACATCTCGTGGGTCAGGCATTTTGTAACGTACTCCATAGATTAAGTGCAAGGAAGCGTGATCTTCGAATGGATGAACAAATATTACAAGGTAATCGGTTCAGTTATAACTGTTTGCCAAGACCCACGTTTGGAACCCAATTATTTAAAGAGCGACCCATTTCCTGGTAAATCAAACATACGACCTTTCAGAAAGCCGATGCCCTCTTCCAATTGGTGTAAAAGTCTATTTAAGGAACACCAGAAGAGTAGGCATCAGTGGCCTTTTAGTGAAATAAAAACTGTAACTGTATCAGCTGCCAACTCTTTCCAGGCATACGTAGATGGCATACGCAGAGTGTGACGTGAGGGTTTTGCTGTATTGTGGGCAAAAGGCAGCATATTATCACCTTATACTCATGTTTCATGTAATACCCTCAGAATGTATACAAATATAGCGTCATGCGAACATAAAGCTGAAAAAGATTTAGTCACACCGAGAAGAAAGGCCAGCTGTTATGATGATGTCTTTAATAAACTAGCTTTCCGCCCGCGTAGACTACAGGTTGTATCGTGCCCAGCTGTGGGATAAAATGTAGTTTATGTCCTTAACCAAGGTCTAATCTATCTCTGTACCAAATTTCATCAAAATCGGTTCAGTAGTTTAGGCGTGAAAGCGTAAGTGACAGAGAGACAAAGTTACTGTCGCAGTTAGTTTCTTATAGTAGGGATTGGAAGTGAATTTTGTCTCAATACCCAACGATCCGAGTTACCCCTATTTTCTCCCTGTATAAATACAATTATTTTAAACATTGAGTCGCGTCAGCAGGACTCGCATAATTTGTGCCCGCGGCAAAATTTTATCACGAGAAAATGCCAAAAAAAGTATGAAATTATTGGAGTTAAAAAATATTTACCACGCAGAGCCTTTTGCTAATGATGTTCAAGGTTTTTCAGTCACAAACGAATCAAATGATAAAGCTTTGTTTGTTCCTCCATGCACCTTTGATCCTTCCTTAACGTGATGAAAATTAAAATTAAAGGTAGGTAACAGAAATATTGAAATTGCTACGAGTGCTACGAAATTTATTATTTGCTACGCCCTCGTAGTAGCCGTAATCAAATTCTAATGACAATTTCGTAGTACAGACCGGAGCACGTCAGGTTCCCGTTTTCACTACGAAATACGACCATATTAATAGGTAGATGAGGGCGATGTCAAAGTCATCCTTTATATAGCCTGATGTGCTACCGTGTGTAATTTTATCCTCTGTTAGGTTTTTTTACTAACCCAATCAAAATTTAACTTACAAAAATTCATGGGTTATAAGCCTTGTCTGACTAGGTGCCCAACGCTATATAAATTGCCAAACTATAAATGAATAATAAATCAATAAGTTTACATTTTTAACAAGAGCTAAAAAAATCAGTTAGTTGTATAAATGGGCCTGTGGTACATTACCCTATTGGGCCATGCTACGTAGTTATTAGGACTTTGTAATGTTATAAAATGTGAACACTGCGTTTCTTATTTCGGTAACTTTTAAACAGCGATCGAACAACGGAGAATGGGTAACAGCGTACCCAAATACGAAGTTACAAATACAAAACAACACAAATGAGACCTGCCTCCTAGAAATCCATCCCAGGCGACGACACTTCTTTTTTTTCTGAATCTGCGGTGTCGTCCTATGGTCTCATGCAGTGTGGTAGGCTCTGTAAAGGGCCGTCTGGTTCGCGACCACCCTCCTACCGAAGTTCGACGCCAAACAGCTTGCTGTGTTCCGTCGGTGCATGGGAGTACCAGTGCCTTTATAGGCATTTTCTGGGTTAACTCGCTCCATCGTCGACCTCATCTTTGACCTTTGTGGTCAAGATTGGGGTCAAGAGCTAACCCATCTTATAATAAAAACTTCCCCCAAGAAACATAGGTCAAAATATGAAAAAAAAATGTCCTCCTCATTCAACTTGCGCTATAAGTTTTTTTGCTTTAGTATGGGGAGTCAAAAATTGTTATTAGAATTTCTTGGGGGGAGAATTACGCCCAAAAGTTTCGCAAACTAATTAAAGTCATCCTATCACACCTGTAAGACCATGAAAATCAATAAAATTCATTTTTTGATTACTTAGCAAGATTAAAGTACCTTATTTAGTTATATAAACATTTCCTACGGTTTGGTACATAACCATAAAAATAATGGCGACAGTAAAAGTTTTCCCATCGCGCTGGGGGCATTACTCCCTTAGTATTGACAAAACACCGCCATGGGATGCCATTATTATGTAAATACGAATCCACAGTATTTACCTATAGAAAAAGACAACACTAGCTTTCCGCCCGGGACTTCGTTCCCGTAGGAATTTGGGAAAATCATGTAACCTATGTAACACATAGCCTATGTGTTAACCCAAGGTGTCAGCTAGCACCATACCAAACATCCATACACGTCCGTAATATCAGTAAGGATAGGAAAATCCAATTTGTTAAAAAAAGTAATTACTTACTTAACAAGTAGGTTATAAAAGATGCAATTGAAGCGTAGCAATGCAGTGTCGTAAATTTTAGTATTCTTTTATTCAAAGGATGTTCATAACTTTTTATTTTTAGTCAAAGAGTGCTGACTGTCTTTTCTTCGCTTCATAACCCTTTATTTACTTACTCTTTGAACGCTCTATTAACCCGAGAAGCCTTGTCTTCACTTATAAAACGTAGTTAACTGTCTCTTTCATCCATTTTACGACAAATAACCGCACAGTCTATATTCTTCGATATCAGAGTTACAACTTGTTTGTAACTTAAATGGAGCGATCAATTTGCAACTTATTGAATTTCTGCTCGGCCGTTTGTTAAAGTAATTTAATTTTTCTTGTAAATGGAAGCGATTGCTGAAGAGGTCTTTCAATGATTATATAATATTCGACGGTTCTTTTTCAACTGATTTCAAAATCGGAGAAAAGTTTCAGTTCTGCTTTGGTTTTTTAACTTTGTCATCAAGTTAAACTGAAGTTACGTCAACTTAAAAACCAGCAAAATGTTCACTTGTTTTTACCGCGATTATTAGGTTCGGTAGAAGACATTAATTACATAGTAAGTTTGACAGTAGAACTAGAAAAATTGGCCACTTACTTGACTGCAATACTCGTAGTTCTACACCCCAAGATGTAGGTATAGAAATATAGAGATCGTAGTTAACAAAACCTCAGTAGGGTAGGTAATAATTGCATATTTGAAACTCTATCAAAATGTAGCTATCCGACGCAATTTACGTCTGTTAATGAAAGAATATAAATTAAGTTATGGCATGTCGTTTCTAGTTAGCAGAACGTTGTACTTAATGAATATCAATTAAAACAGAAGTGCTGACACTCAGGTAGCCGCGGAATTTCAATAATTGCGGAGACAATGGCCACTCAATGACAAATTTGCATAACGAGGTACCTGGCATTGTTTGGTTTTGCCTTCGTTTTATGGAAATCACTGAAAAACTTGGCTTTCCTCTTTCAACTTCATTTGCGTGGATTTTATTTTATAAAATTCAATATCTTAAATGAGATAGCAAAAATTAAGGCTATGAATCAGCCTACGAAACTGAATAACTTTCCCCAAGAAACAAAGGTTGAAAATGAAAAAAAAAACACTTTTCCATACAACTTGAGCGATGCCTTTGCATGGCAAGTTGGGAAGTCAAAAAACATTTTAAGAATTTGATACGGTTACTTCGGAAAAGTTGTTCAGTTTAATAGGGAGAATCACTCCTTAAAGTTTCGCCAGCTAATTTAAAGTAACCCCATATAAACATTCTGATATTACCTATTTTACCAAACGACGTAACAGATTTACCTTTCGCGATATTTAAAAGAAAACTATTTAACGGGCTGTGTGATAGGTGTTTTTATTCCTTTAAGGAATTATATGACTATAAGGTTTATAAAACATATTATTATATTAATTATTTGTAAGTTTTAAATATTTTCATGCCATATTGGTGGATTATGAGACACATTTCTTTTAATATTATTATCATCGTAATCTTTAACAGTATTACTCGCCACACCGCTGTACAAACAGTCTGTCAGTTCACAATAATATGTAAATACTACTAACTTCAGGCTAACTTTGGACAGACCTAAACTTCTGTTTTTCCCAGCCGTTTGTAATCACTTTGGGCTTTGTTTAGAATAGGCTTTGGTCTAATTTCTACTAAGAGTATACTCTTGCATGCCTCTGGCATGGATCCTGGGTAATGCAAGTTTTGACCCCGTTGTGTTTCCAAAAGCGTAACGCGCGCTGGATTTTCCCATGTCTCCATGCTAGTAAGGCATTTTTACTGGCGTGTTGATGTGTCAGTAAGTAAGTGTGTGAATGAGGAATTTTCTTTTTAAAATATATAGGACGATCACTTTACAGCCGACTTAAGATATGAAGATTTTCCAATCAGCCTGTATTTTAACTAAATCCCATTTAACATTTCTTTGTTCCAGAAAATCTTAACAATTGAATGTAGAAGTAGAAATTAGACCAAAGCCTATTCTAAACAAAGCCCAAAGTGATTACAAACGGCTGGGAAAAACAGAAGTTTAGGTCTGTCCAAAGTTAGCCTGAAGTTAGTAGTATTTACATATTATTGTGAACTGACAGACTGTTTGTACAGCGGTGTGGCGAGTAATACTGTTAAAGAGTTGGAGCCCTTGTATTGATCCCTTAGCGTGGCCCTGTGGAACTCAAAGAGCTTAGGGTCAAAAATTTTGCATGAAATGTTTATTTAGTAACGTTACACAATAATATGAACAAAAATTAGGGATCACTTTTTCCAAATTTTTCCATTAGAAAAAAAATCACGAATTCCTGACACGTTTCCATCTTTCTTGTGGAAGAATAAAAAACAATAAGAAGTTTCTTATTTGTAAGCACTTGCTTGATAGAGGTCTAATTTAATTTGGAAGCCGAGGCTGGCCCTCCTAAGTCTTTCTAGTACATTTTATATTGCATCTACAAATATCAAATCATTATATTCCCCTTTCCCCCTAAGTAGAGATTGAGAGTAAAAACAATGCTGAAAATTCAAGACGAAAAACCCTCTTGAACTGCACTTACTAAAATTATTTCCATAAAAAGTACTTTACTTATACATAACTCAATTTGTTTCAAAGCTTTTTTATAGGCATTTTGTTTTTCTTTACCTTGACCTACGTTTAACCTTTTATGTTTATGGATTTATAAAGTACTAGCGAGTCGCTTGCTTTAAAATCTTCGCCCTCTTCATATTTTACTTTGCGCACCGCTAAGGAATGGAATTCTCTGCCTGTGTCTTTATTTCTGGGCTCATATCATCCGAATCTCTGTAAAGTTCGAGTGAATTGGCATCTTCTGGGTCAGCGTGCTACATCTTTGACCCTAAGCTTCATTGTGGTCAAGAGTGAAAAAAGTTCCATTAGAAAGGAATAACAGTAGCCTATGACACAGTTATTCAAAAGTTGTATAATTGAGTGGGTTGATTTACAATTTTACGTCCTTCCTTTCTGCTAGTTTATTAGAGTTCCATACCCAAAGGGTAAAACGGGACCGTATTGCTAAGACTCCGCTGTCCGTCCGTCTGTCACCAGGCTGTATTTCATGAACCGTGATAGTTAAACAGTTGAAATTTTCACAGATTATGTATTTCTGTTGCCGCTATAACAACAAATACTAAAAAACGGAATGAAATAAATATTTAAGGGGGCTTCCATACAACAAACTTGATTTTTTGCTCGTTTTTATAGATATTGGTACGGAACCGTTCGTGAGCGAGTCCGACTCGCATTTGGCCTTTTTTTTAAATTAGTTGCATAATATGGCCCACTTTTGTAATTTCTAAATGCGCCCCTGATTGTCCGTTTAAGTAGGGGTGCTAACGAGACCCTTAATGAACCTCTGCATGTAGAGGTAGACGTTACTGAAACTGAAAACAGAAACACTGCCCGAAAAGTTGGTAATTGTTTATTTGTGTATTGGAAGACTTTAAATAAGTTAGCGAACATTCAGAGTGTGAATCGGTAATAAAATGAACAACTTTTTCTAAGAAACAAAGGTCGAAATATGGAAAAATTGTTTAGACTCTCCATCCAACTTGTGCGATCAGTTTACCTTTGTTTTTTTGAGAATTTCAAATATGTTTTTTATGGAAAGTTGTTTACTTCCATATGGGGAGAATCACCTTCTAAAGATTTGCTCGTTAATTTAAAATCACCCCATATCTGACACACTTTGGTAGACAAAGACATTTCGAATTTATATTCATGTTATACATATGAGTTTCCAGATTCGTGAAATAAAAAAAGCTAAAGAAAACGACTACTAGTTTTAAATAAACCATCAAATATCGAAATAATAAAAACAACATTCTCCCGTGTTATCAGAACTTCCCTTTCCTTTATGGACTGTCATTTATTTATTTCATTTTAGTAGATATAATAAGTTTTCGCTTACATTTATGGCATCAAGTTTAACAAATAAGCAACTTAGTGGTTTTAACCATCAAAGCCTTTTTTCACTTTATTTTCATTTTAATACGATTTATATAAGAAAATCCCTCGAACAAAGGTCGTAGCGCATACCAAGATGGAGTTACATTGAAAAATGAAGCGGAGCGAGCGGTCCGTGCGAACGACCTCAGCTCTCCTTTCTTCTCATCTGTCTTTTCATGTCGCAAGCAAACTCTATAAGTCTATAATTAATTTAAGTTGTACAGGTTTGCTTTATCGCTTTGCTGCATTTTCTTTTCACACGAAAGTCACTTTCTGGCAATGAAAGCCATCTTTTCGTAGGTATGTATCTACAATTCTACACTAAAAAAGTCATTTTGCTTGAACCCCGAAACGGTGATAGCCCAGTTGGTAATGAGCCAAACTTATAACCGAAAGGTTGCGAGTTCAAGTCTTAGCGCGGGCCTGTACCACAAAATTCGGTTTTTTGGATTTCTCAATAATAATCACTTGCTCAGCGTTTTCGAAAGGTGAGCGGCCAATCAAACCACATTGGGCCAGCGCGGTGGATTATGGCCTAAATCCTCTTCGTGTGTCGAAGGGAGGCCCGTGCCTCACGGTGGGGACGTGTATCTGTTGATAAAAAAACCACGTACCGGAATGTATGATCCATTGGGCGGTTTGAGAACTCTGACACCAGGGTTATCCAAGTTCGCCACACACCTTGACTATACCTACACGATAAGAAGAAGATCGTATATAGTTCTGATGTTTCCAGAACTTGACAGGATCTTCTTTCGGAATTTAGTCCAGCCCCTGCTTTGGGACTAAACTGACCACTGAATCATTGTGGAGGTCTCAAAAAAAAATTAAAGAACCTAGATTAAACCGTAGTTTATGAGGCTTTTCTGACAGCAACTTCATGAAAATTCAAACTGTAAGTTACTAAAACTACAGACATTCTCACACATAACAGACAGGCGGACATTTTATACTGCGGCGATGGAGATTAATAGTGGGGATGTCTAAGGGTATAGAACATTTTTTTTTACTTTTTACCCTCACGTAGGTACTAGTATAGACGCGGTCAATTTACTGATGTTTTTTTTGTAAAAAAACCTATGCAAGCATGTTTAAATCTACTTTTATAAAACAAGGACATTACAATCATTTCAATTTAAGATAATGAGATTATTTTTCTCCTTCGAAAGCTAATAATACTATTGTATGCTATTGTGATATCGCGATAGTGGAAACAAGAACAAGATTGAAAAAAGCCGCAAACTTCGATCTTCTTAGAAGTTTAAAACATAAGATTTGACATCCTGACCAGCAGCTTAAGCACAACGTGCTCGGGTGCTCGCGGTGAAATGTGTCGCAGCCAAATGTCAAAAAGCATCGAAATTACAACGCCAGAGGGCGAGAAAGCCTTTGCGCAGTGCCTTCGCGCAATCAAGTTTCACCGTCTTTCACTGTCGCATGTGACTAAAGCACAAGTTTGGGCTGTGGTCGCGCGTACAATAATAGAAAGGATAAAAGTGTAAAATTCAGTATACTTCATCAATTTATACTTCTAGGTCAAGAACAACAATATGGGTCGATATGATTCTTGAAAGTTAGAAGATTTCATATGATAACCGAATAGAAATTATATCTGTGTGAAGTAGAGACCGCGTTGACTTAACTAGTCATACCTAATCCTGTATTTCAAGTCAACGTAACAGACCACAATTACTGACTTATTTTCATTGTATAGAATATTCGCATACCTCGCACATTTTACGACCCATTGTTTACAACTACATTCTACAAGTATGCACGCACACTCAAGAGCACACCGAGCTTAACACTTTGGACTTTGTACCTTATTCCGTACGGGTAAGACAGAAAGTTACAGTTCAATTGTTCAGCTTACGCTCTCGACTTCTCGGGTGTACCGTTTACCTATAAAAAAACATTGTACCTAGTTATAATCAAATCGCCACCATCTAATCTAGCCCTGGCACATCCTCATAGGTTCAATTAATAACGTACTTATCTAGCATTTACTAGACACAGCCCGCGACTTCGTTCGCGGGAATTAGTAATTATGCTGCTCTCTCAACCGTTATTCCCTTCCCGTGGAAAATACGTCCATACGTTTTACTCCGTAACTAACGTCAGGGAAAGACACCCACTTATAATATGACAATTACTTCTTTTTTCAGTGGAGGACCAACATTTAAGTTACCAGAGGTTAATTCAAATTAACGATGTCGGAACCAGCTATGTCCTCGCTAATAGAAACAGACTTATTTAGTAAAGACGGTATACAAAATACTTATATTAATTTTGAGGTTAACAAGAAAATTTTCATTAAAATAATTTAACTCTTCTGTTGACGAAAAATTCAAGATTTGCAATTTTGTTTGCTATTGAGAATATAAGTATTTTAAAATAAAAATCAGGAAACAATCAAAATAATAATTTATGTGGAACTATGTATGTGAAAGAATCTGCTGCAATTTCTTTCGGTTGTCTGAAAGAAATTGCTCTAAGTCAAAATAGGCTTTCATAGAACATTCAGGATGTTACTAAAAATAAGTAAAAGTTGGTATTTAAACAATTTAAAGGATTTATATACAAACATACTTACATATTCGATCATGCAGGATGTTAAATACGTTCATATTCGTTCTTTTGACTCTACTGACTCTACGCCTATTCGCAAAGGTGCAGTCTTCCCCAGAGAAGAGTAGGCAAGAAACTCCGAAGGGAGCTCTTTTAAAAAAAAATAACAAAAAATAAGGCTGCCGCATAGTACAAATTTGTGTTTTCTGTTAACTATAATACGTAAGTATAGTAAGTAAGACAATTTAGGTAGGTATACGCCGACCAAAATAAATTAAGAGCACAGGGGCAGAAAATACGACTCCATTGTCTACGTTATGATAACAGCTAGTGCCTACACCTATATTGAATTACCTACGATGTATTTCGGGTATAGAGTACCTAAACGTACTTGGCTAAAAACAGCCCAGTTATTTGAATAGATAGACATGTGCCGTCCCGCTAATGCATCGGTATCGGGCCTCGCTTTATCTCTGATAATAACTTGTTTTGAAAGCTTCACCAGGTTGCGCTGATACTAGGCATCTACTTGTCTACATAATGTATTATTCAAATTATTATTTAAGTAAGTAGGTATACCTATCGCATTTCGCCACAGAATAGGTTACCTACATATTCGCATAACAATTCAAATTACTTAATAAGGTTCAGAAAATGGTTACCTATTGAATGTATGTTATGCTGATAAAATGCCTCAAGCAAAATATAGGTCAAATTAATCAAATTTTCGACTCTTCATGAACTTGTGCCAAAAATAAGTAGTAATACTTTTAGTTTTATTTGGCAACAAAACACGAAAACAAAACAAAGAATACAGTACATAATTAGAGTAAGAATCAAAACAAGAAGAATAAGGGCTCAACAGGAAAATAAGGAGCCACTTACTACCCTCCGTAATAGAATCAAATACCTCCTCCTGTTCTTAAATCGGTCAAAATGGTTAAAACCCGTGATAATAAAATAAAAAACCGGCCAAGAGCGTGTCGGGCCACGCGCATTGTAGGGTTCCGTAGCAGCATGGTTCAAATATGCAGCTGGCTTCTTAATTCTACAAGCATATTGTCATAGTTGATGTGAAAATCCCCAAATACTATACTTAGTATTATAAACAAATGTACCTATTAAAAAGTTTGGCCTAAATATAACAGAATGGAAGTGTTTAATGCGCGAGCGAAGCGAGCGCGAATTTTTTTTTTTTTTTTGCGACAATTTTATTGTAAGGAATAATATAATAATATCAAGCTAAGCAGGTGCATATTTTTAATGTCGTTTTCGTAATTAGCACCCACAAAAACCTATTAAACGACACCTGAAACGTCAATATGTTACAGCTTGGCTTTCGGCTCGCCTCACTTTTAGCGTGGAACCTTGTATGTCAATCATTTTGGATTAGGGTACACTTCGTGGTAAATGCTACCCTCGTGAATTATTCCACATTTTTTTTTGTTATAAGAATTAATGTTTCCTAAACGGATTGCTAAATCGAAAAACGTTTGTAGTAAATCCCTTCTATCTTTTAAAATCTATCCTACGATAACGCAATCGATGATATCGGCTAGAAAAAAAACCATCGCCCATTCACGTTAATGGGAAACACACGAAAAAAATTTTTTTCCTCCATTTTATTTTTTAGATTTGTAACCACAATCAATAGGTATGTATGACCATGCCAAATTTTAGCTCTGTACTATTAAGGATCTAATATTAGTAAATATATTCTTATTAATCCCAACTAAGTTTGGCACTTGGTCGACTATTACTCGCAAACTTGAAGGGCCATCTTATGTGTGATAGTTTTTCTTTTAATTTCGTTGTATATACTACCACCGTGAATTGTTTTACATTTTTAGAAACAACCGTTTAGCTGGTAGAGAGGTAGACACTTGTGTTTGACAAAAATTTTTACTTTAAAAATGTATGTTTTGCAAACGGAGTGCTGAATCGATAAACGTTGTTAGAAAACTCCTTCCGTCTTTTAAAAAGCTGTCCTATGACACCCCATTTTATGATATAGGCGAGAAAAAAAATTTCATCACCCTTTCAAATCTATGGGAGACACCCGAAAAAAAAATCTAGTTCTGTCGGCGTAATTTATATGTATGACCTTGCCAAATTTCAGCTCTGTGCTACCAAGGGTTTCTTAGGAAACCTGCGGACAGACGGACATGGTGAAACTATAAGGGTTCGTAGATTACTACGGAACCCTAAAAACAAATGTATTATTAAAGAGTTTGTAATTTCTGAAATAATGTTTGTTTTGGTCTAAATACAACCAAATGTAGCGAGCGAAGCGAGCGCGAATTTTTTTTTGTTTTTTTTACGGCAATATTACTGTTAGAAATAATATCAACCTGTTGTTAAAATAATTTTGATGTCATTTTCGTAATTAACACCCCCAAAAAACTATTTAACGGTATCTAAAAATGTCAATATGTTACAGTTTGGCTTTCGACCTCCCCTCACTTTTAGCGTGGAACCTTGTAAACATATTCTTATTAATCCCAAAAACGTTTGGTCGACTATTACTCGCAAACTTGAAGGGCCAACTTATGTGTGATAGTTTTTCTTTTAATTTCGTTGTATATTCTATAACCGTGAATTTTTTCACGTTTTCAGAAACAACCGTTTAGCTGGTAGTGTCCCCCCCGGAAACTTGTTTTTTAACAAAACATTTCACTTTAAAAATATTTTTTTCTCAAACGGAGTGCTGAATCGAAAAACGTTCTTAGTAAACCCCTTCTATATTTTAAAAATCTATCCTATGACATTCAATTCGATGGTATCGGCGAGAAAAAAAAATCCATCGCCCTTTCACGTGTATGGGAAACACCCGAAAAAATGTTTTTTCCAAAATTTTATATTTTAGATCTATCGACGCAATCAATATCTATGACCATGCCAAAGTTCAGCTCTGGAGGCTTACCATGATCGCTTAGCGCGATCCAATTTAGGACCTAAACAAGTCTGCAACGCTTATTCGTACCATGATGGCTTATTAGCGATTCAATTTTGGCGCTGTTGCGATTCAAAGGCAGACCAGCGACAATTTTTTTTTTTTATTTAATTTGGATGGCTGAAATGTCAAAACAAATATGGCGGTTCAAATTAATTTTGTAGCAAAATAACGTATGTATAGTGAAGTGAAATTGGTTAATAATAGAACAAAAAGTGGAAGTAAGTAAAACTGGAATATTATTATGTGGTTCGTTTTACAAGAAATGCTCATGACGTGTGCATATAAAAACGCATTTGTACTTTATTTTTCAGATGTTCAAGGAAGGAATGTGATGCTGATGCAATTTTCAATGAAGCCTACTTGCCTCTTGAATACTGTAAAAGATGCTCTTAAACTCAGTGAAGACTCCGTGTTACTATAGCAAACTGTGTTTTTGTTATTAATGACGCGCGATATTCGTCTTAGAGTTGACTCTCACACTGGCATTTTTATGTAAGTTCATAACTTATCATTATCAGATTTTGTGACCATAAGTAAATTTTGAGGAAATTAACCATTAGTACCTAAAACTTTCCATGGAGCCTATCCATTCAATTAAGTAAAACAAACAAACTGAGCTTTCTTCTGTTGCTCCGCTCGCATTGACTACAAGTTGTGTTTTGCCTAGCAGTGGGATAAAAAGTAAGCTTTTATTCATTCCCAAAGTTTGATCTATTTTATCAAAATCGGTTTAGTGCCTTTAATTCAAACAAACAATCAAATAACTAGGTACCTACCCTACATATATTTTGTTTGACTTTAGTATGATAGTATAGATTCAGCCCACGAGGCATATATTTTGACTTTAGTATGACAGTATAGATTCAGCCTGCGAGGGGTAAGCTTTATATCGTGTCCAGCAGTGGGATATAAAGCAGCCTATTTTCATTCCCAATCCAGGACCAATACTCTGTATCTAATTTCATCAAAATTGGTTTAGTGGTTTTGGAGCATACATTGAAAATTGAAACGAATACTTAACTTAATCAAATCTTTCTCCCTTTGTAATATTAGTTACATTATGTAGGAGGTAGGTAGGTATGTAGGTACAGTCGAGAGCACGTCACACTTGACACTACCAGTTTAAGCTGAGCTCTTATTTATACCACGCGCCACACAATGCAGGGCCGGTCCAAAGTGTCAAGCTTGACGTATTCTTGACTGTACATAGATTGAATTCTGTACTAATTTATTCATTTAAACAGATACTTAGGTAATTTATTTTTTATGTTTTAGATTTGGATTGAATCATCCTCCAGCTACAGATGCCTATTGGAGCAGATTGCATGTAAGGACCTCTTCAGCTGCTATGGTTTTTCCCAATATTATCAAAATACTCACCAACATTGATAATGTTAAACACTATAATAAATTTATTGATCAAAATATTTTGGAATTTTAATTGCTCTAAGGTATACCTACTAGTGAAAGAAAAACAAAGAACATAGGTACCATCTGCCAAATCTTCCTAGGCTTACTTTACTGTAACAGACGGTATTAGCACCAAGAGGGTCTTTTTTTGTATGTTGAACATATCATATCATTGCAGCACCCCTCACACCACTGTACTTACCTACTACATCATTTAAACTTATTCATGATTATCAGAATTTGAATGTGAAAATAGTGCTCATGATTGAATGCTGTAAGTATATCCCATAAATAAATAATATTTAACTGCTGTTGATAAACCTTTGAATTAAGAAAAATAGATGTTTAAACTTAATACTTCTTTATTAATTATAAAGATGTATATAATACTACTTCTTTGCAAATTCAATTTGTATTGTAGACAATTCTGATATCTTAAGTTCTTACATGAAAGTTTTACAATAACGGTGAGTTTTATTATAAAAACCTTAAGAACCGTGACACTCTGTCTATGTCTACCCCTTTGAGGCTTATTGGTGTATAATAGGTTTTTAAGTTGTAAAACTTTTCATTTACTTCATTAACAAAGATAAATAGATAAAACATTTATTTGTCACTTTAACACACAATTACATCTTGTAACAGCACTGAGTTGAGTACATAATGTGGTAATTTTGTAGCCTTTCAGTAAATCCTATTTGAAGCTGCACCAAGCCAAGGCAGATTACTGGTTCTGATTGAAATTGCCTTCTTCATTAATTCTATTTCAGCCTCTGCACTACTAATAATTAGGTACAGATTTAATTTTCTCTTTGTAATCTGTAACAAAATAAGTCCCAATTACTAAGTACTTAACACAAATTATTGTTAGTAAGCACTACCCTTTTCTCTTAGTTTGCTGGTCGGCTCTTTCAATAAACTGCATTCTGCACCCTCGAGTAGCCCTTATTGTGCAGTTGATCATTTGAACCATGACCCACCTTAAGATCATTTTCTTACAGTCAAGTAAGTACCTAGGTAAAAATTCATTTGTACATTCTGCTAATGACAGCAAAGAGAACCCTACTATATTTTAGATTACAAAGAAAAAATTGTCGAAGTATGTATGTACATCATTATTTTAAAATAGGTAAGTACCTATAAACAAGCTATATGACATAATTAAATAGTAGGTACTTGTGAAAGTTAGAATGGAAATAATCTGTGTAAGAATTTATGAAGTCGATTGTAATATTCTTCTAACACATTTATTTCTTTAAGACTTGGTCCATCTGTACCATCAATACAAGTAGAACAATGACTATACTTCATATGATTTGTTTGTTTGCATTGAAACAGTAGGTAAAAAAGTGGAATATATCATGTTATTTTTATCTTGCTTACTTACTTATTTTTCTTGTTTGTTTTGTTTATCATGGCATGGCTCATTTGGGTTGATTATTAAATTGCCTGGATTGTCATCAGTACCTTTGCATAGGTAAGTACCTATAGTAAGTAGATGTTTAATCAAATCAAATATATTTATTTCTGACTGCTGAAGCAGTAAATCTACTTTTCTATTTATTTCGCCTCTGACAACTGCCTAGTTAGTTGATGTTTGCCACTTAATGAGATGAGTCCGATAAATATTGTATAGCAAATGAATAGTATTCTGTAACAAAAAAAAAAAATTAAAAACAGATTACTTACTGAAAGTCTCACAATTTTTATAAAGTCCAACTGACCTGTCTGACCCTGGAATTTGACAGGATTAGACCTTTCAGTTTTTCTCCCATGTAAATTAGGTTAGGTACTTACTCAAAAACATGTCATTTTAACTTGAATACCAAAACTTTAACTCATTGCAAAAATGCGTCAAGTGTAGATTTAATGATGTATAATTGTATTGGTCAGTGGGTCGGGGTCGTGTTAGGTGGGAATTTCAGTAGATTATTTGGTACTTAAAACTACACAGCATAAAGCAAACATTGCAGTAAGTAGTGGACCCAGATAGGTACTATCTTCTAGAACAAATGGTACAATCAATGAGGATATAATCACTACGTTTTAAATACAATCATTATGTTTTGTTAAAAATGAAGAGTAAAGTAATTTAAGGTTAAAAAGACAAAAATCAAAAATTGTTTTTGTTGATATATCAAAATGCGTGTGTTCAAAGTACTTGTTTACGTAATTCAAGAGAATCTTTTTTTCTGAACTTGATTATGATTACATGTTATTTTGGTTAATTTTTTCGTACCTATTACATAAAAATGTATATTTTGTATAAGCTTTGATAATCAAGTCTTTATAACATCGAAACTCTAAATATTTTTAAAATAAAATATTAAAATAAACAGAATTATGGTTTCCGAACGCTTTTTTGATTATTCTCATTTGGCGACCATTAGACTTGAACTGTCATTCAGAAGGGGACAGAGCTGTACTAGGAAGCGAAACAGACTGATCAGTTACGTGCAAGTTACGTGTTATGTTAATTCTTTAAGATCTGAAGACTTTTGCCTATCGAAAATGGAGAAACCAAGAAAAAAAATGGACCATAGACAACTGAGCAGTTCAAAAGCAGTGCCATCATGGTACCAATTTAAAAAACATTTCAATTGCGAAGCAGTTCAAATTTGGATCCTAAACAGAAATGCTTTTAAACGATCATGGTAGGTACCCTGTAGTACCAAGGATCTTATATTAGTAAATATATTCTTATTAATCCCAACAGTGATTGGCACTTGGTCGACTATTACTCGCAAACTTGAAGGACCAAGTTATGTGTGATAATTTTCCTTTAAATTTCGTTATATATTCTACCAACGTGAATTTTTCCACATTTTTAGAAACAACCGTTTAGCAGGTAGAGGGGGGGGACACTTGTGTTTGACAAAAATTTTCACTTTAAAAATTTATATTTCGCAAACGGTGAGCTGAATCGAAAAACGTTCTTAGTAAACCCCTTCTATCTTTTAATATGCCATCCTATGACACCCCATTCAAAAATATTGGCGAGAAAAAAACAATTCATCGCCCTTTCACGTCTATGGGAGACACCCGAAAAAATTTTTTTTTCTAAGATTTTACTCTACAGTTCTGTCGGCGTGATTCATATGTATAATCATGCCAAGTTTCAGCTCTGTAGTACCAAGGGTTTCTTAGGAAACCCGCGGACAGACGGACAGACGGACAGACGGACATGGCGAAACTATAAGGGTTCGTAGATTACTACGGAACCCTAAAAACTGAAGAGTCAATTAGTTTGCACTTAGGCAAGCACAATATGGAGAACCACTTAGTTAAAAGACTTCAAAAAACAACAATAAAACCATCTCAACTAAAAAGGAGGTTTCCAATTCCATTGTTTGTCTGTTTATTTATTTTATACCATTTACCTTACCACCTATTAAAGTCGCAGCCGTTTTGTATATTCATCCGTTTTATTATTTTTTTACTATGGAGGATATGTGATGTGACTGATGTGTGATCGATATGTGAGCCGTGTGATGTCTTGACACACTCTCTGACTCGCTTCCTCATTTTATATTTTTATTAAAACAAATGACTCTACACTAGTTCCTCTAAACTCTAAAAGTTAACTCCATTTATTAATTGAAATAATTGAAAAAAGTCATGTTTAAAATAAATTCAAAAAGCAGCAAGAAGAAGTGTAAAATATATCTTTGATTTGAAGCTACCTATCTGTATTTCATGAATTATATTAAAAGTAACTATACATATAACTTTTACGTAATGGTAAGTTCATACTTAATAATAATTATATAATTACAATTAGAATAGTTATTCTGATATTCATACTGTGTGCCGTTACTCATTACATATGATTATTATTACACAATGATGAAACGGGAAGGAAAACTTTAAAGAAAAATAAAGTCTTCTGAAGTGTAATGAACCAAGCTCATTTGCAACAGGAATAAACTGTTGATAAAATGTATTTGAATAAGTTACTTGAAAATAACTTGTTAAAATACATTTTATCAATCAACTTAAATAACGCTAGATAAACACTCGTTAGAGACAGTGGGATAATCCGCCAAACCTTACGAAAACAAAACCTCAAAAATGCAGAATCAGGGAACTTACCAGCGAAATTTTTATTCCATAAATCCTGACTGTATAAAAACGAAAACATTCACTTTTTAAATTCACAAAACAAAAACTGAAAAAGTAACTTTTTGAAAACGGAAAACTGTTTCTACTTTTTATAACGCGTAAAATTCAAATTTCAAACAGTCGTGCGTCTGTATTCGCGCTTTCAGTAACACTGAAGTTGCTCCTTGGTTACGATGTTCGACAGTAGACGGTTACAATTTTTCCGACAATAAATTAGGGGATTAGCTCGTACATGGATTAATAGACTCGTCGATGTTGATCTCTGGATGAAGTAGAGTTATTAGGTAATTAGTTTTTGGGTTAAATTCACTTTACTGCCCCATTTTTCCACTGCGTAGTTTTATGATTTAGTCGCCCGGAAAAGGGTAGATCACCGTAAAGTCGATAGCCCGATTAAAGATTTGTTAGTTACAGCAGATTATTTTCAGTAGCAGCTACTGTTATTTGTTTTAATAACAACCAAAACAAACATAAGAACCCCAGGGGCAGTGGGATTAAGTTAAAACTATTTCAGATGCAGAGTCTAACTAAGAGTACTTATAAGCTACAAGTAATCTTCAAGTGGGCACCTATTATTTATTGCAGAATGATTCACACTAGCCGGCCGTAAATATTGATGTTACTTGGCTATCAGTTAATTATCACGTTGCTGATAGCTTCTTACAGATGCTAGGCTATGCAATTCGCAAATTAGAGTGTAACGGTTAACTAACTTATTTAAGGTTGCCTATTAATTAACAGTAAGGCCGAAAACCGTACATAACTATCAATAATTAACAAGTTTTCAGTACAGAGGGCCGCACATCAGATTACCACACGCGTGCACTCTGTGCTGTTACGATAAGAACGGTTTTGCAATGAAAATGCGCTGAGCTGTGTACCCAGGGCAACATATTATATAAGATCCTTTCTATGAACTCACAACCTTTGCCTACCCGTGTCATCAGCCCATACGTCCCCTCCAAGGGGCACGGACCTCCCTTCGAAACTGGGAAGGGGTTTAGGCCATCGTCCACCACGTTGGCCCAATGCGGTTTGGTGGACCGCGCGCATTTCGAAAGCTAATTTTCTCAAACGTGCGGGTTTCAATGCGATGTATTCCTCCACCGCTGAGGAAGTGATTAATCAGAAATCCGTACATAAATCCGAAAAGACGAATTTAGTGGTACAGGCCAGAACCAGGATTAGAACCCGCTACCTTCCGGTAACAAGACTGGTTCTTTAATCAACTGGGCTATCACCGCTAGCCTACCCCTAATGAGGATTATCAAGATATAGAGAAAACGGTAGCCGTAAGGGAAAATATGCTATTACGAGTTAACCTGGCCGACGACGTCACCTTAAATGTACGGTGTGCAAAATGATAAAATATCTAAAAAGATGTACAAAGATATAGCGACTTTTTTACGGATACGTGTCTCGACTCTCTTTCGATATTTTATCATTTCGCACACCGTACACTGAACATGACGTCGTCGGCCCAGGTCTCAAGTTAACTCATATGGGTAATAAATAATGTATCCCTCAGACCGTGTGTGAGTTTGATCATAGCATGGCTGCCGGTACCGAGATCCGAATGTTGGTGGCCGGAGGACTGGTGGCCGGAGGACTCGTGAGAGCTTCGACACTACGTCGTTGGTTTCTATTCATTTTCGTCCTTTCTACCGGCGAGGTTTTAAAAGTTTAATGTGTGTATTCTGTGCCTGACTGTGGGTGGCATCGTAGCTCCTAAATAAATAGACCGGTTTTGATGCGATTATTTTGTTTGAAAGTCTATGTGACTCTTAGCTATAGCCATATTTTATCAAAATACTATGAATGTCACGGATAATACTACTTTTACGAGTTAAGGAATTTCACTAAGTTTGGATAGTTCAGAGTTTTATTTTTTTTGTTTTGTTTTACCATACGGGAAATGCACAGAAACATTAGGGTAGTTCAACACTTACCGGTCAGACCATGTATTAGACTAGGATTTCTGGAGCTATTCGACACCAAAACACAAAAAAACCCTAGTTCCAATATATCAGCACAGTTAATGCAAGTCTTATATTGCATGTGTGGCGGTGAAGGTTGTGGCAAATAAAAACCAATAAATATATTTAACTCTCCATATAATCATATAAACTTTACAAAGCGTCTCAAACAGTGTTACCCGCGCACAGTAAATGGACAGCTAAAGCGTTTTACAACCAATATGTTGGCAACACTCACCACATAGAGCTTTAATGCAACTACAAAGCTGCTTAACACCTGCAACTGTGACCTTTATGGAGGTGTTTTAAAGCCTAGGAACAAAAATGTACTTATACATAGGTATATAGGAGCCGTAAAAGTTCCAGAAATAATCGCAACAGTTGTGTTGTAAAGTACAGATTACGCTACAAGTTGAGATAAATTAAAGCTAATGTATACAATAACTCCTCTGACGACTTAATATGAATAAATAAGTATTAGTGATTAATTTTAACCACTCGGTGACACTAATATGAATTGATATAGGCAAAAACTACTTCTTTCTCATTACATTTTGAGGTTGCTTAATAATAATGATAATGAGTGTTGCCAATTAACACTTTCAATATTCCTTTTTACATTTCCACATATTTCTGAAACATTCAAAATCCCTGCAAACTCTGAAACCGAAAATCCAATCCATTATAATTAAATAAATAAGTTTAAGATTTTTTAATTTATTTGGTCACATGCCAATTTGATTATAAATTATTGTTTTAATAATTACAATATCGATTTATAATGATCCAACTTCAGTACTACTTAACAGAAATAGACTCAGTAAAGAATAAAAATACAATTACTCAATTTTTATTTCTTATTTTGATACAATTTGGACTAAACAAAGTTGGGCCAGTATAATCTTTTTAATAAAAAGATTAGTTTTTGTTCGTAAATTCGTTTATGTAAGTATTATTTTATATTTTAAGTACTCGAATGTTCCAGGATGAGCAAGGATGATTAAAAGCGATGAAAATATATAACAAGTATATGGACCTATTTCACTTTAACTTATTTTACATCTATAAGCAAAATGAGAATTATGAACTATTATAAACAACTAAAGAAGAGCCCCAGAAAGAGTGCCGATATTACAATTCTATAAAGCGATTTTTACAGTCACGATGCTTCCCGATTTTCATAATTAGCCACCATGCCTTGTAAGCAAAAGTTAACTTTACTGCAATGATATTAAAATATACTTAAAGGGAGGCAGATATGTCCTATACGCACGCATTGTGAAGGTTCGAAAAACACCCGAGGGATTCATTTTTTAATTTAATTTTGTGTAAGCTTGACATATCTTGTGTAAAAAATTGATTTATTTTATTTATTTATTTATTCAATTTTAGGAAGACCAACAGCTAGGAAAGAACTTAAATACAAACATAAGTAATTTATAATTGGCTTTTTCTTACTTATAAGTAACAATTTAACTAAGTTGCGGCAAACGCGCAATATCGCTTACAATTACAATATGTAATCATCGATTTTTACCAAAATAAACCATTAAAAATTTTAAACAAAACTTCGAAACAATAACTCCAGTCTTATACAAAGCCATGTGCCAACACGTAGAAAGAAACTATCATTGCTTAACTGCAATTACGTAACAAGCTTTACAGAATAATCAAAAAGGCATTCTTTCCACAGCCCTGCTTCACAACTACATCTTAAAATATAACTTTAAAAGCGTTTCGAACGTGTGAATCGAGGTAACTATGACAAATATATTTTCAGATGTTACTTATATTGAAAACAATTTTACTGAACTTGGTTCCAGCACCGCTACGCCATAAAGATTTAATTAATTAATTATTTTACAAGCATTCACTGTTAACTTGCCACTTAAATTATCACACAATACATATCACTATATGCAACGGTAAAACGAATACAAAAAATCTTCGTAAAAAATTTGGCATTTTCGCATTTACTGATAACATTCAACGACATAGGACACTTACGACTAGTTATGTTTAAAATATATTAAAACAGCCATTGTGGTAGAAAAAGCCTTTAAAAAGGGTTCTATTTACTAGGATTATATTAAAATTGTATTCATCAAACATCAACATGTTTTTTTTTTCCAAAACTGTGTAAATGAAGTAAACGACATAAATTACCTTAATGAACTAACAAACGAACTTTTCATTTTAGCTAATTTGTGATCATCAAATTTATTCCCTAATGAGAATAAAATAGCCTAAAATAAAAAAGTAAAATCTTTCTGTAGATTTACTATGAAAATAAAGAGCACCAAAATATAAATCAAACCATAACACTTCCAAAGATGATAGAAACTTACGTAAAAATTGGCAACAGTATTTCTTTTTCACGTACTTTACCAAGAACCTATCAAATATAGTCATAAAAAAGTTTCTTTTGAAAAGCAACACCTAATAAAGTATTTTGTAAAGTTTAAGTTAAATAGAACACTTTTGGTAGAAATACGGTATCAGTAAAAAGTTTTGGGCGTGTGCCGTGATTATATTTTGTTATTAAAAATTTAATACAAGATTTCAACGAAGACAAAATATACAACGCGAAGACAAAATATACACCGTAAAAAAATTATATATTACTTTACTTTTCACATTAATGCCTATCTCCTACTGAACACCAATAAATCAGCCGATTTTCTACCTTATATCTTCTACCTAAAAGTTGAATTTCTTTTGTTCTGAAAATATTTCAATAAATAATTTTATCTCACGTTTTTAATTAAGGTTTTATAATGACTTCCATGAAATAACGTTAATATCAATGTGAAAATGTGTATAAATAAAAATATAATAAAATATAGTCTGATTTGTGCTAAAATATGCGCAATTGATACGTTAACACGATATGAGATTCACTTTTAGTCTCTTATTGTTCAACAGTTTTTAATAAATAAATATTTTATTTCGTATTAAAAAATATTAAAGTTTTGTATTAAGAATCTGAGCTATTAAATTTAAGAAAAAATTTTTCCTGAGTAGCATTGTATAATTAAGTACTACTTCTAAAAATGCTTTTCGACAAGATTATGATCCAAACATACACATTACATTTTCTTCAGAAGAGGGGAAAAGGTTAGTACAAATATAATAAAAATGTATAAAATTTCGAAGAAAAGTCAATGGAAAATTCCTAAACTTCGATTGCCTAATCGAGGCGCTTTACTACGGACATACAATTATAGGGCAAAACACCGTTCCATATTTGTAATAATCGATTATTGGTAATTAATTATGCCACCCCTCTCCTACGCTCTACCACAACTACGACTTCAGCTATTTTAACATGTTGCATCTTTACATACAGGGTGTAAGGAATATCTAGCAAAAACTGAACCCTAAATTCAGACCACCATTCTGAATGATTTTTCAGTGGAATTTTCCTGAATCATGTTTTTTTAGTATATTCCGCTTTAGAATTACATGAAATATTCTAATACACTCCATTTTGCAATAAAAAAAAATTATAATAAAAGCGCAAAACACGAAAGCCAACAATGGACAGAGGCCGGCGCAACAGATTACTTCATTTTCATTGCAAAACCGCTCTTATCACAACAGCATAGAGTGCACGCGTGTGGTAACCTGAGTTGCGGCCGTCCGTACATCGCATTCTGACAGCGAAACTCCTAAAACTCCTAAACTTGACGTTTCCAGGAAAAAATCATCACATTAAACCGATCGTAGTTATGGGTAGATTCCCCTTTAAGTAAATGCTAAACTGTTCCTTACACACTGTATAATTTATGACACATAGTATCAGTACCAAATAGGCAGAAGGGACAATATTTTCTCACGCGCACATATTAGAAATCGAGACATTTATCCGTAAAAAACTGTACTTCAAAAAGCCACAGCGTCAAAAACATTTCCCTCTTCTTACATTTTAAGACTGAACGTCAAAATAACATTAGAAAGAGTATCTCAGAATCCGGGCCCGTGCAGCCCCTTGCGTGATATGCTTCTATCCAGATTACGACTTATGACGCTGATTCTACTATACGAACATCAAAAGCTAAGATGTTTATCTCTTTTTTGAGATACAGGGGACACTTTTACTACGATATAATTTACGTTAAATAAGTGTTAGCTAGATTAATCAGTCGGTAATGTTTCTAGCTTTACTACCTTTGATAATTGTGATTAATAGAAAACTTTTTTTAATATATTTATTGCAATATATAGGGTGACTTTAAAGTAGTAAGCAAAAAAAATTGAAAATGTGAATTAGCCCATAAAACTTTTTTTTAAATCCCCAAGAAACATACGTCGAAATATGAAAACGAATCTCCATACAAGTTGGGCGATCAAACGAACAAACCTTAGTAATTTATGAAAAGACAAGTTTTTTTGAGAATTTCTAATGGGTTCCTTGGGGAAAGATGTTTAGTTTTAACCCTAGAGTAGTCGCGCCTTTTTTAAAACGTGAGTGGTCGCTTAGGCAGCATTTTGCCGCCCATTATTATTTTAAGCGAATAATCGTTAATTTATATTTTAAATCATCTCAAAAGGGTAGAATAGAACGTCAACTAATAGAAAAATAACATTTATGAAAGATTTATACTTTTTTGATTAAAAAAAACATGTTTTGGGAAATATTAGACAAATTTTTTTTTCAAAAATAGGGAGGTAAAGTGTACAGGGGCAGCTACTGAGAAACTTGATCTTGACAAATGCATCGTTTACAAAATAACACAGTTTCTTTGTCGCGGGCGGCAAAATGCTCATAGCGCGAGCACTCTAGGGTTAAGGTGAGAATCACCCCTAATTTTTCGCTTTTTATTTAAAGTCACCCTATTTGTGTATGTAAGTATTATAGACTTTGCATGGCTTCTATGAATGGCATGAAAATTTAGCTAAAGATAAAGAAAATTTTCTACAAAACTTTTGCTAAGTATACAAAAACTCATTGTCATATTTTCATAGACTTTGTACAACTCTGAAAACACGATGTCCATACATCAAGATTGTGCTTAGATTAGACTATGAAAATCTGGTATCCAGTTTGCTCTAATTTGTACCTTATTACCAACGCACAAGATTGAATGGATTGTGCAAATACTTCACACATGTGTAGGGCCAGTTTCATCGTTTTCTGGTAACCCATCGGCAATGACGTGGGTGGTAGCCTCTCTGTAGTTAGCGTCCACATGGGCCACTAGGTCGAAATCTGACCCCGATAAAGAGACCAGGTTGTTCAGGTTTGATTCTGCTGTGCCTGTGCCACCTGTATTGGGAAGGTCTGTGTTAGTTGGGCAATTTAAACTAATTTAAGTATTATTGCCTAAAGATGCGGTCTGCCATTGGAAACTTGAGATTGATTTGAGTCTTAGAACGTTATGGTTAAGTTTCTGTGCCTTGGCAGTGTTCTTCACTGTTTATACAGAAGCGACGTGGCGCGGCGTTGAATGCAACGTAAAATTAACAGCTACGGAGCAAAAAGGTTTTGCTGCCGAAAATATAAGCACAAAGAGACATCTGCCACTTGACGATGGAGCAACAAACGAAAAAAATCTTTGCTCCGTAGGTTTTAAGATTCATTTCACGTTGCTTATCCGCGGCGCCACTGCGCCACGTCACTTGTATATAAACAGCGCCTAAGAATGTAATAGTGGGAGAGCAGAGTCCAAAAATACCTACCTCATCAATCATACTCCAATAGGCTATCTTTAGATCGCTTACCGACACTTAAACACGTAAAAAATAGTCTGCCAAGACATTAAAATGTAGGTACACAATGTAAAAATTGAAATAAATGGTTGAGTATAGTTGCGCACGTCCGAATCTGAACAATACGATTTGGTACGAGTTTTTATCCATTATTCTCCTTGTTTGTAAATATAAATGATTTCATTGATTGTATATTGATAGACCGGACCCTTAGGCGAAAATAATGGGACTAATAAGCAGCTTGGCAACATAATCCTATCCTAGTATCCTATTACTATATTATAAATACGGTTTGTAAGTTTGAATGGATGTTTGTTACTCCTTCACGCAAAAAAAACTGCAGTTTTTGATGAAACTTTGCAGTAATATAGCTTAGACATCAGAATAACACATAGGCTACATAATTTTTACAATTACGGAACGAAGTCCCACGTGGAAAATCCCAGGTAATATAAACTACTACCATAGTATAAAAAGGGGAAGTAGGTTATCTTCATACGTCCACACCGCGCGCGGCTTGTATGTGTGCGCCATAGTATCTATGCGTCGCCGCACGCACACTCGAACCTTGTGCGGTACTGGCGCACTGCGAAACATGCCGAGATTTTGTTAAGCCGCACGCGGTGAGTTTGTATGAAGATAACCTACTTCCCCGTTTTAATACTATGCTACTACTTAATCTTCGAAAATTAAAGTAATATTTTAAGACTCAATTCACGAAATACTTCATTACAATAGATGCTGAAAGCAACGCAGATAATTATATCTGGGAATTATCCCAATTTTTAAATAAACCATTTCAATATATACGAAGCAAATTATTTCACCCTTTTCAAGAAAAACTCATAATTTTTGCATTTAACTAAAATTGTGTTATTCTTGTGATAAAACGGCACTCTTGCCTATACTACAAGCTCCCAAATTGGCGGCAAACTATAGTTGCAACCTCAAAGCTCAAAATGTTAGTGTGAATTTTGTGAAATCAACAGCGTTAGTGTATCGTCAAACTACATGCCATTGGTTTGTGTTCCATAAATAATACTTAACATATTTATTATAAATTCAGTCTAAAATTCTAGTGCACTGTGATTGATATGATAACATTTTATTCTGATTTATGACTTTAAATTAGCTAGTGAAACTATAAGAGGTGATTCTTCCCGTGAAACTCAAGAACTTTTCCTAAGGAACCATCATGAAAGTTTAAAATAAAAATGATCGTTAAGATATATGTATGAAAATTTTTTTTTTTGTAACATTCTACCTATGTTCCTTGAAGATAGTTCTTCAGTTAAGTGGGCCGATTCCTTCATTTACGCTAATTTTAAAGTTACATAACGTCAAAAAGGATTTCGTCCGAAAACACTACTATGCACATTGAGGTGTGAGTGCAAAAGTGAGTGCACTCCCTCTTTATAGTTCAAGTGAATAGTAGGTTTCTTCTGGGTGACCTGGCCACATCCTCGATCACATCTTTGCTCCTGAGCTAGATTGTGATCAAGAGAAAACCCATTCTCTATAAAAAAAAGCGTGACAAACAAACTAAAAAGCTATTTATTATTCCCTGTAGTAATGTCATGCGTTAAGTATTATTTAGTGTTTCCGAATCCCAGCGATGATTCTAACCCAAAACTTTGATGGTAAAATGTGAATATATTAATTTATGAATCACCATTTTGGTAGACGTTAAGAACATTAAGTCCTTTAAAAACCGCATGCAATTTTAGTATTTTTAAAATGTTAGGCGTTTTAAAACCCCGTAAGCCGTAAAACCATGCTGTTATGGAATTTAAAAAAAACTCACTCGCAATCGGAGACTCCAACCTGTGTCAACTTATTTAAGTTTTGATTAAACTGAATACAGACATAAGAATAGAAGACCAAATCATATTAAGGAAACTTTACAGCGACCTGCTGATCTTGATACTCATTTTTATTTTTCTGGAGACATGTTTTATTAAAAGTTTAAAAAGATTTGTTTCATTCTTGCGTCCATAATTTAGTGACTGATTTCCTTTTTTCCAAACCATTCAATTTAACCAACTTTCACTACTGTGAGTTACTTTACCTAATGTAACAATCAATGTACTATGCGATCACGAGAATGAAACAATACGTGTGTGAATGAGACAGCACTATGTGATCATTAATTCTTGTTTCATTGTCGTGACTGCGAAATCAGTTATCGTCGCATTAGATAAAGTTACGAACAACTGCAATGCGCATTAGTTACGAAGTATCGTCTAACAATGAGAACTTTAACGAACTGAAATTGAAACTGGCGTCATATGATTAGACTTAAACAAGAAGTACACAAGGCAAGACGTATTTTAAGCGTCCCCGAAACGATTATTTGCAAATTACAATAGTTGCGTGAATGACGGCGTATGATGCGACGAGTGATCGTTTCCGTTGCTCGAATGAAGCAATTGTCAATTATTACTACGTGAACAATAGCAAATGATGATTTTGATTAAAGGCCGCGAATGATGGCAAATGACGGCAAACGACAATAGTTTTGGCCTTCTCTGTATGAAGTGATTGTCCGCGTCGCTCAGCGACAACTAGGGCATGCGCAAATGACAGACCTTCAATCGCAGCTTCATTCGCCCGACGTTTGCAGCGATCATTAACGAAACAATTGTCACCAGCAAATGATCGTTTTGGGGACGCTTTACATTACATGAGCGTGTAGATTAAAGTTCCCACAGTTGACAGCAAAGACTGCGTCACGCATGTATGATACATTGTGTTGCTTCGCATTTATAAGCAATAGAAAAGCTTATAATGACTGTTTTTTGCGAAGCTCTTAACGCTTTTTAAGCGATTTAGCGTTATGACTTGTATAGGCTTCTAAAATTGAAACTGCCGTTTTTTTAAACAGTTTCAATTTGTCTTAAAGGTGATTATAAAGCAAAACACACCATCACCTTAACAAAACAAATCATATAATTAATGTATCGTACGTTCGTCGCGAACTACTTGTGTTATTGTGTATTTTTAATTTATTTCATACACAGAGAAGACTACAATTTCCAGGAATGAGACCTAGGTAGACAGATTTTGTTTTATATATTTTTTGAAAATATTAGAGCCGTTATTGAGAATTCTTTAATAAACAAATTAGTTACACATGAACACAACTTGACGAACGTAAGCAGTAAAAAGTCTTTATTTATTTATACTCCAAGGGGTATATCGTATTTAAAATGAGATGGCATTTTGAGAATGACTGTCATTTTAGTTATGACTTCGTAATCATAAGATATCTATTCAAGTATCAAAACACACACAACACAGTCTTTTTCACGTTCTAATTTCACTGGTTTTCTATTTTCTTAAAATGATTTCTATAAAAGTAAAAAAAAATCTTAGAATTTAAATAAATATATCAGTCTGATAAATAACTTATCAAAATTTAAAAATACTATTCATATACTACTTAATACTTAGGCCAGTGTTCACCAAAAATTTAACCAACGATTAGCAGCTAACCAGAGATTTGACAATGTCATTTTCACACATTTTTTTTTACATTTTGTCTGATTAGCTTCTAACCGAGGTTTAACCGTTGGTTATATATTTGGTGAACACGGGCCTTAGTCGTTGGGGTTTTGTAAGTAATATATCTCAGTCTTGGCTAATTTTCAGTCTTATCATTATCACCAAAAGCATTTTTTATTATTATATCTTCCAATTTAGTATATTAAGCACAAGAAAGAAAGAGAATCTTCCCGCAGTTCTCTAGTTCATGCTAGCGCCGAAATATCGAACTCATTTAAAACAAAAATCGTGGCAAGAAACTAAGAACCCATTTTAATGTATTTAAAACTCGTCATAGTAAGGTTTGAAACGAATTCTTTCTTTTATTTTTTTTTCACTACTTTTGAGCTACTCCCGGTATACTTGTGTTTTTCTTTCGCCTTGGATTGCCTGGAAGAGTTCGCTGTTTAGCGATAGGGCCGCCCTTGCACCCTTTTGTTTGTTAGTTTGTAGGAATATTTTTTGTTTTGTCTTTCCTTTTTAGGTATATACGTATGTTCCCTTTTTTATGTTCGCGCCGAACATATTTCATTCCATAAAAAATATATGAAAATTAGTTATGCAATAAAGCATTTATCTATCTATTTATCAGACTAGTCTCGCGTATAGTAAAAGAGCCAGTGACAAAAAAACGTTGTTAGTAAAAAACAAGATAGAAAAAGCGTTCAGCCAGATACGCTACCGTGACCGCGTGTTAGCTAGACAGGCGTGGTGTGGGCTTGGAGGTGACCTTCGAGGTGACCTTGACCTTCGCCCTGACCTTGACCTTGACCTTCAATTTCGTAGGGGTATCTATTGTCTCGGGGCGTCCTGCTCGCTTGCGACCTGGCCCGGGTTTCCTCGAGTAGAAAGCTGTTGATGACGTATGCTTCTCGTCGGATTCGGTCGCGGAGCTCGCTTGACATGTCTGGTATGGCCCAGCGGATTATTATCATCACCAGGGCCACCACATTCTGTTGGTTTTAAAATTAAAGTCAAGTTTTTTACAGAGGTCACTTTTATTATTTTTATTAAAATTGAAGCTTCTTCACCATATAAATACAGGCTATTATATGGTGAAGAAGCTTCAATTTTAATAATAATTGAAGCTTCTTCAGCATATTATTTAGTGTATTGTGTATTCCTAATATGTACTTTTCAATTTAGTACGATAGTATATTAATAAACATAATATAATAACAGAATTCGAAACTAAATTTTGGTCGATAATTAAAAAACTTATAACCAATCAAAAAATGTTTGTCTGTCTCTTTCTTACAAAAATAAATTTTGTATTGAATTTATATGGCGGTATTTAACTGTGACGTCATTGTTCTTTTTTCCCTCTCCGTCTAATTGGTTTTGAACGTTCTTATCTTTCTTATTTTTAAAGATAATATTTTTAAAAGGCTATTAATGAGATAAAAAAAGCTTCAACTTAAATAATAATTTAACTTAAATAATAATGACGGCCGGTTTGGTCAAGTGGTAGCGACGCTGCCTCTTGATCGGCGGTCCTGGGTTCGATCCCCAGTCGGGGCAAACCTTTGTGTAAAAAGCAGATGTTTGTTCTCGGGTCATGGGTGTTTGTGTTTGTCTTTATGTGTGTTCCAAGGGACCCACGACACAAGGGAAAACCTTACTGTGGGCCTTTGAGTGTGTAGCGTTTATTTATTTATTTATTATTTATAATAATTTTAAAAAAAAGACATCTACGCCATTAAAGGCATGGGCCTCAGTATCTCTGCTGCTTTTCAGGCCTCTTGCAAGTTTTATAGATATTATAATTATAACTGTGGTTATTCTTTGATTGGTTGGATAATTTGTCAAGCAGGACCATACATTCTGTAAAGTTAAGCCAAGATGAACTTTCCGGATATTACCTCAAAAACAACGACGAAGGCGAGCCTAGCGCCCATCACGTGCCAGTACCAGTCGCTGCGCTCATAGTCGTCTCCCTGCTTGTACCAGTACCCGGGGTAACTGCAACAACATCAGATGAATATGTCACCGTAAGATTTTGAACCAATCAGTATGCAAGATTATTTTTGACATTAGAAATGTCTTTTTGACATTGGAAATGTCTTTTCGTTCGCCCCAGTATAGGCTCCGATTTCACGAAAAAGTGCGATCCCCTTGTATCTCGGAGAGTTGCGAAGATATGATATTCAAAACGTTGAAATACATGGTCTTCCTTTTATTTCTGATGCTATGTTACTAAGCAAAATATAATCCTTAGGATGAAGCCTTCCGATCGGTATGATAAAACTACAGGCTGATTTGTTTTCTCGTGTAGGTACGGGTTCGATTCCCGGTTCAATCAGGCAATGTTTTAAAAATGTATGAATGCAATTTAAATTGTTTTTAAAATGAAAATAAAGTCTTCTTCTACAATAATTAAGGTACTTTCCCTCCATGTGGCGTAGCCGTGGGACGCCCATAGTTTACGTAAGTAAGTAAGCTTATAACTTCATAATCATAACTCAAGTAAGATTATAACTTGAGAAATTGTAAACTATGGAAAAGTGTAAACTGGAAAAGTGTAAAAAGTGTGCCCACAATACTTGCATTCGGCTCAGAAGGGTTATGATTAGGGAATCCAATCCCGCATCAAAATCGTGATCCCGCACGCCTGCGGGATTGAGGTCATCAATCCCGCGGATCCCGCGGGATTTGCGGGATTAAGATTTTTTTTTATTTTTTTTATTTTAAGCCCATTTATTAGTCTTAAAAATGTTTCCATACTTCACTTCAACCTTTAAACTCTTTATAAACTTAACTCACGCTAGTTTTTAATAATAACCAAAGTCATTTTTCACTCGTTTAACTTAGTATGAAAACTTTTACAAAAAAAAATTGTAACTTTGTGTCGTACCTTTTCCATAACAATTAAGACACAAATGACACAATAACTTTCTCTAACAATATTTAATCAACGGAATATGCGTGTACTTTTTTTTTAAATAATATTTTGTTATTATTTTTGTTGGGTTGACTGAAAGAAATACCCTTGTGAGATAAGTCCGCCTTTGTGCTGTTTTTATTATACTGTGACTTGTATAACTTAATAAAAAAAATATTTACATCGCTAAATAATCGTTAAAAAATATCTACTACGAAAAGTAATTATAAGTTTTTTTTTCGGAAGTTAAAAATAGCTTACTGAAACGGGTAGTTTAAACGGCCACCGTTTTGGCGCGATTAGCGTGACAGTTCACACGACTATTTTATGGATTTTAATATATTTTGACTAAAGTTTCAACTAATTCATCATGGAACAACATTCTCCAACCAATATACGTATACAAGTATTAATTTATTTAAGTAATTAAGTTGTCATGAACTTTACGTCATATTGACTCTTACCAATAGCAACACGTTTCGGATATTTAAATTTTCCGCAGTTTTGAAAAAAATATTTCAGACTCAAAAATAAATTAAAATCAAAAATATTCAAATAGACATTATTGTGAAGTTTTTTTAAAAAAATGACTCATATCTGCATTACATGTATATTATTCGATTGTTCTGTTTCAATACCTACAGGATTCACGTAACACAAAATAGAAATTCAAACTATATTTAGCTGTAAAATAAAGACTGAAAACAACATTATTTTCTTAAAAAACTCCATAGAAAAGTCACGTATTCCATAGGAAAAGTTTTAAAATACTTATTAATGGGGCTTTACTGTCTAATAAATAATCAGAGCATCGTCTGAGCCCATTTTACAAACTTTTAGTTCTTAATTAAAAAAAATCATCCAACGCGGGATCCCGCATGACTAATCCCGCATTTTCAATGCCGCAAAAAAGGTGCGGGATCCCGCGTTTGCGGGATTGGATTCCCTAGTTATGATGATGTTAACGGTAGTAGTGATGATGGTGAAGGTAGTAGTGATGATGGCAGTAGTGATGATGATGAAGGTGGTAGTGGTGAATTATCACTGATGATGATGAAGGTGGTAGTGATTATGGTGGAGGTAGTAGTGATGATTATGAAGGTAGTAGTGACGATGATGAAGGTAGTAGTGATGATGAAGGTAGTCGTGATGATAGTGAAAATAGTAGTGACGATGAAGGTAGTAGTGATGATGGTGAAGGTAGTTGTGATGATGATGAAGGTAGTTGTGATGATGATGAAGGTAATAGTTATGATGATGAAGGTACCTAGTAGTGATAATGATGAAGGTGGTCGTGATGATGATGAAAATAGTAGTGACGATGAAGGTAGTAGTGATGATGGTGAAGGCAGTTGCGATGATGATGAAGGTAATAGTGATGATGATGAAGGTAGTAGTGATGATGATGAAGGTAGTCGTGATGATGATGAAGGTAGTCGTGATGATGATGAAGGTAGTAGTGATAATTAAGGTGAAGGTAGTAGTGACAATGATGATGGTAGTAGTGACGATGTTGAAGGTAGTAGTGATGATTATGAAGGTAGTAGTGACGATGATGAAGGTAGTAGTGATGATTATGAAGGTAGTAGTGATGATTATGAAGGTAGTAGTGACAATGATGAAGGTAGTAGTGAAGATGATGAAGGTAGTAGTGATGATGATGATACCTGCAGACGTTGAGGTCGTAGTGCGACCCCCTGGGTGGATGCTCTAGTACAGAGGTGTTGAATACAGCCAGCGTGTGGTTCACGTAGTTATTCATAGTCCCGTACTCAAACAGAAACACTAGACGAGGGATGAACTCCGATGTGAACGCTATTATGAAGCCCTGTCAACAACAGTATGATCTTACTAACTTTCCGCCCGGGACTTCGTTCCCGTGGGATTTGGGAAAATTATGTAGCCTATGTATTACTCCAGGGTGTCAGCTACCTCCATACCAAATGTTACCAAAATTGGTTTAGCCGTTTGAGCGTGAAAGAGTAACAAACATCTATACATACAAACTTTCGCGCTCATAATATTAGTAAAGAAGTTTGGAAATCTTAAAGCCTGTATTGAAACATAAAGCCATAAAATCTGGTAATAAAAACACAAACTTAAATTTAAGTAATATTTTTCTATTTTTTACCAACCCTTAAACGTCCCCACCGAGGGGCACGGGCCTGCCTTCGAAACACGAAGGGCATTTAAGCCATAGTCCACCACGCTGGCCCAATGCGGGTTGGTCGACCGCTCGTCTTTCGAAAACGAATTTTCTTGGACAGGCGGATTTCATAATGATGTTTTTCTTCACCGCTGAGCGAGTGATCTATATCTATGCTAGTTATAAAGAGGAAAGATTTGATTGTTTGTTTGAATTTGAATAGGCTCCGAAACTACTCGACCGATTTGAAAAATTCTTTCACCATTAGAAAGCTACACTATCCCCGATGGACATAGGCTACATAATTTTCCCCAATTTCCACGGAACGAAGTCCCGAGCCGGAATGCTAGTATTTAATAAATAACCCGTACATAAATCCGAAAAGACGAATTTAGTAATACATGCCCACATCAGGATTTGAACCCGCAACCTTCCGGTTACAAGATTGGCTCATTACCAACTAGCAGCGATACTGCTATATACTTTACAATACATTATTGTTTAAGATTTTTTTCATTAGAAATTATTTATTAGAAATATCTAACAACACAACAGCCCTCTTCTGCACACAAAATATAAAACCTGTGCCTCTGATATCACAAACAGCTATTAAATGACAGTACTTACATTAGTAATGATGCTAAGTTTCCCAATAGAGTCGAGTATGCGGTACCAGACTCCGATATCGTTAACTCTCTGCGGGACCGGCCGTCGGTAGCAGCTGAGGAACTTCTTGGCGTCGAGACGCATCTCCAGCACGTTGTTAACCAGTGCGAACAGCGGGGCCAATGGGAATGCAGCGACGAAGATTGTCACGAACCCGTATTGGAGGACTGGAAACGAATTTTAAAGATTACGACATTTTCGTAATCGTCGAACCACGTAAGATATTGAATTTAGTATTTTTAAAACCAGAGAGATTTTCACAAACTATTTTATGGAAAGAAGAAAAAAAAACAAAAAAATAAGTGGTACAAGTCTGTAGTTCTCCGTACGAGACACAGATGGCGCTAACCGACAAGCACGACGTAATGTGCTTCGTAAGGGAATGAGAAATTTATCCGCTTGACTTGAAGGCACGATAGATCAACTGGTTAGAGGACCAGGAGATCTAATCCTGGGGACGTGAGTTCAAGTCCCATTCGCACCAAATATTTTTCTTTCCTCAAAATTATTAACATTAGATATCACTTGCGGTGGTGTCGGTCAGTCAATATGATTTTGACGCGATATGCACGAAGTGTGGTGACTAAAAATCAGCGCATTAGTTTAGTACTACGGCATATGCTGAGTCAGCGCTATTCTGACTGTTTTATATTGCTTGATAGGGATCATTTTTAACTAAAATAAAAATAGTATAAGAAGATTCTTTGTTAATTTGTCAAGCATGTAATCTATAATGCAAAAACTCACTTACCCATTTCTAAATATTCAGGAAACAATCCCATGTTTCCGAAATCGACTAGTTTGAAATCTTTCACCCATTGAAGGCTGCTCTTTATACTGTAAAAGGAAGTTTAGAAAATTTGCTATAAAAAAAAAACTCCCGTCAGGTTGTGGAAATACATTAAACTAGTATTATTGAAAGCTTTGGACTACTAATTTACGTAGAGACAGATGAGTGATAGATGAAAAGCAAAGATTTTTTTTTGTCTTCCTTTAAGTCGCGGACTCTCTTTAAGTCGCGGACTAAGCTCTCTTAATCTTTATTCTTACTATCCTGATCGTTTTTTCATAATATCAACGTAAAAAAGGATCAACGTGATATTTTATACAGGGAAGTTGGAGGTGTTTACCACAGCTGATCCACGTGTTTACCAAAGCTAAATTGAAACGTGAGCGGCTTAGCTTTGGTTAACACGCTCAAACTTACCGCAATCGGGGGCTGAAGAGTTGTCAAGCGAATTAAGTCGCGGGCGGAAAGCTATTTAACAATAATTAATGTAATTATAGACAGATGTTGAAACTTACTGGTTTTTCCTGCCAATAGTCCTGATGACGTAATACCACTTGAGGAGATAAGGCATGAGCATCTCTACGATGGTGTTGATGAACTGTTTGCCGATCATGATGATAGCCAGTTGGATGGACAATTCCAGCAGACATCCACCGGGCGCGCACTGACACCAAATGATAAGTGTTGCCATTTTTAATAAAGTAAAATAAAAGAGTAAAAATAATATTATTTTTATTATTTATTTTTGCATGTTAAACCATTGTTTTCAGCAAAATGATACTGTGTATCGATATGGAAGAGCGTGGCCTTCTAGCAAAGGTGTTTTTACACTTAATAGAAGGTCACAGCAACTACACAAAATCTGTTGGAGCAATTAATATTTTTTCATTTTGAGTGAATATAACAAAAGGAGCATCTACGATAATTTAGAAAAGACGAAGTCTCGAATCCAATTTGGCTTTTTTTTAAACGATTCCTTTGTTAATTCTAGCGAGTAAACCCAGAAGAAGCCTTTGTACAGAGGCCAGCGCATCAGGTTACCCCGATTCATTGAAAAAGCGTTCTTATCGCAATTGCACAGAGCTCATGCATGGGTAACTTGAGGTACAGCTCTCTGTACTCGGATTATATGAATTTGGATATACAGTGCTTTAGGTAAATCTCTTTCAACCTCTCGGGTGGTTAATCAGTCCATGAAACTAAACAACTTTGCCCCAATAATAAGTCAAAATAGGAAAAAAAAATGTTGAGTTCCCATACAAACTTCATCAGCATATAACGCATTTTCTATGGGAGATCAAAATTTTTTTTTTCGTATTTTCGACCTATGTTCCTTGGGGAAAGTTATTGAGTTTCATGGACTGATTTAGCACCCGAGAGTTTGAAAGATATTTACCAAAGCCCTGTATATAATGTAGGGATGTATATCCTGCGTTGGGTAATGAAAGGTGACCTAAGGGAATATTGTGTACAGAGGCATCAGGTTAGTCCATTTTCGTTTCGTTGCAAAACCATTCTTATGGCAATAGCACGGAGCGCACGGGTGTTGTAACCTGATTTGCGACCCTCCGTACATTAAAAAGAACACCTTTGTGAAACATTTCAAGTTTCCAGGTCCAAGGTTAGGCGTTTCTTTTTATTCTTCTATTCACTTTATTGCGAACTTTATAGATATTCGTTGTTGAGTTTGATCTTTCCAATAAAATCTATTTTATATAATCATAAAACATAAACTGTACAAGTACACTTACCTCTTCCTGCCTATGTCCGAATAACCTCACATAGTCTCCCGGCCGTCCAACAAACTTGCCTTTAAAGAAGGCTATATAGAATATAGACGCGTAATAGTTGACGAATTGAAGTAGGTATATCTTTAGAGTGAGAGAGTCGTCGAATTCTGTCTGTGTGCGCAGTAGCTCTTTCTCTGTCAGCCATTCGGCTAGGTATTGGTAGACCTGTGGAAATATTGAGGTATTGAAAAAAATGCGGATTTAAAATTATCTTCATAGATTAGTTGCCAAATTATTTAAGCCGATTGAACAAATGGAATGAAGTACATTGCTGCATTTGGTTCATGTCGTTAATAAAAGCTTCTTTATGAAGAAGCAATCGACAACGTTACTTCTTCATAAAGAAGCGGTGAACGAATGGAATGCTGTAGTTTATTTTACCAGCATACGTCCCCACCGAGGGGTACGGGCCTCCCTTCGAAACACGAAGGGGATTTAGGCTATAGTCCACCACGCTGGCCCAATAATACATCCAAAGTTCTTAAATCTGGATGTTAATCTACACTAATATTATAAAGAGGTAAGATTTGTATTTTTGTATGTTTGCAACAAATAAACTCAATAACTACTGGACTAATTTTAAAAAATTGTTTCTCCATTAAAATGCTAAATTATCCCTGAGTAACATAGGCTTCATAAATTCCCTAAGTCCCGAGGGGAAAGCTAGTAAAGTAATATAATTAAATACTTGATACTCACATAATTAAAAATACAAATGAACACCAAATTGATAACAGCTGCAGTCACAGAAGTAAACATGATAGGATTGGATGTGATCAGTACGTTTTCATTCTGCCTCAATATGCTGGCTCCTAGCAGCGACATCCTATAAAGAACCACAGCGAGAACCGTGGCCAGAGCCATCAGGACTAGAAGGGATATTATGCTAAAAGACATTAGAGTGGCTGGAAGTCGCATGCGCCAAAATGGTACCATTGGTTCTTGCTCGCCCGTTACTATGTTTAGCTGGAACAAAGAAATGTGTCTGTGTTTAGTAAAAGGTATACAAGTTAGTTAATAAGAGCGATTTACAAAGCTCATCACAACAATTCTGAAACTTAAAGATTATCCCCAAAGTAGTAAGCTTTCATTTTCACAGTCAATGCATTATATACGCAAAATGGTTATTAAAATCGACATGGACGCTTTTTAGGAGAATTATGATTGATTTTACGAGTAAATAAATGAAAAGAAACTATGAGGGTAGGACCCAATTAGGGAACATACCCATACTATATCAGGGGGAGGGGGTCTTCAAACATACCACACTTGGTCATGGGGGGGAACTTAAGTTTTCATCACTTAGTAAATAGCCTTAAGGTAAATCTCGCGCTTTTTCTTCTTGATAAGCTTTTATCTTCTTGAAAATATTTTTTGCATTTGTAATTATAGGTATACACGCATTCTTAGCGTCACGCGGCAAGTGCCGTATTAATAGCTACAAATATGAGCCAGATTTTTTTTTTACTTTCTGTTTGTAAAAATGATTTAAAACTATATTCATGAAGGAGAGGCATATACTTGGCATGTACTACGGGTGGTCACCAAGGGGAGTAGGGAGTAAAAAATTGTAAAATATAGATCACACACGTTCCCTTATTTCGAGGCGCAATAGCCAACTGTCCGGCGCTATTCAAAAATTTATGTTTTACTGTTAGGATAACCCACTTATCGCTATCTTTTTACTTTAAAGTCGTTCTATTTTACGTGAGTAAAACCATTTATAGTTACATATTTCTTATTTTACCTTTGTACGTTTGACATGCGCCAGCCTAGCCAAGTATTGAGGTCGAGGATGTTCTTCGTACACATCGAATCCCGTCAGATCCCATCGATGAGTCATTTCGGCGGAATACCGCTTCCATAGCTCTAGGAAACATGCGGCTGTAACAAGAAAAATAACGAATAATAAGAAAAGTCACCCCTTTTCTACAGATTCAAAACAAAGTGAGGTGTCGTTGCCTAGGATGGATTAATAGAAGGCAGGTCTCATTTGTGTTTCTTTAATCGCCTCTTACGACACCCATGGTGTGATTCCCAACCGGTCACCACACGGCATAAAAACCAAGTTAGGTGCCATTTGGCGGTTTGAAAACTCTGACACCAAGGTTAGTCAAGTTGGTCAAACTTGAATATACCATCACGATAAGGATTGTCTTATACATGTCTTATAGGCGGTTTTATCTTAAGTGAGGAAAGTAAAAAAAAAAACTGAGAATTTCTGATAGGTTCCTTGGGAAAGTTGTTCAGTTTCATGAGGAGACCTCTAAAGTTTCGCTAGCTAATTTAAAGTCTTCTTCTTCTTCTTATCGTGTAGGTATAGTCAAGTGTGTGGCGAACTTGGCTAACCCTGGTGTCAGTTTTCAAACCGCACAATGGCCTCTGACTTGGTTTTGACGACTGTAGTCAATCGACAACAGCCAGAACCGACAGCTTAACGTGCCCTCTGAAGCATGGAAACGCTCGTGACAGATTGCCACTTTGGTCACCCATCAGGTTCCCTGCTTTTGTGTAAGTTGCTTAACCTCACTGATCGCTCTACGAGCGCCAGTGAGCTACGAGCGCTTAAAGTCACGAGGTCACCCTATATAAATAAGACTCACCCTAGAAATCATGAAGAATTAGCTCTTTAAGTTTACCTAATTCAATGTCATCGCAAACTTTAACAGACCCGTACTTTTTTGTTTTATATCGTTTTGTATAAAAAAATATTTTTATTTTTTTCATTTTTGTATGGAAAAAAAAATTACATCGTCCAATTGACTTGAAACTTGGTAATAGTACAGTCTGGCAAAAAAGAGTATGAATTAAAAAGTGGAAACACTGTAGCGTCGTCCCTTTCAAATCAATCTAAGAAAAACGGGACGACACTACAGTGTTGCTACTTTTTAATTCATACTCTTTTTTGCCAGACTGTACTTTTCAACCCAATTTATGACACCCGTGTTTCTGCTTTTTACAAAATTCATCCTCTAAGAAAATTTTGGAAGAAAGCATGTTTTCCTCCTTATTTACGTTCTATCAACGGTACTGACACCGTAAGAAAATTTGCGTAATGATTAAAAGCCAGCCTGTGTAAATAAGACTCACCCCAGAAACTCATGAAAATGGCGAAGAATACAGTGGTAGGGTTGTCGAAGAGATAAGTGATCCGAGACTGTAGACATGTGTCGCGCAGGTCCCAGTACTCGCAGAAATAGTCACACAACGGACACATCTTTATCGTGCTGTTGTGGTTGCAGATCTCCTCACTGAAATTATGTTTAAGAGAAAGTAATGATTTTCAGGTTACCCTACCGAGCACTTAACCAATAGATGTAGTGGTGGTGTGATTTTGCACAGACATTTGCGTGGCAGCGAGCGTTCGAGCCACTAGTTCTATCTCTCTCTGTGTGTGTGGATTCAAAAGGCATAGGCAAAAGTGGAATTTTAATTCCATTCTTACAAAGGGCCAGCGTTAGCTTTTGTTTATAAGATGGGTTAACTCTTGACCTCAATCTTGACCATAAAGGTCAAAGATGGGGTCGACGATGGAGCGAGTTAACCCAGAAAATGCCTATAAAGGCACTGGTACTCCCACGCACCGACAGAACACAGCAAGCTGTTTGGCGTCGGACTTTGGTAGAAGGGTGGTCGCGAACCAGACGGCCCTTTACAGAGCCTACCACACCGCATGAGACCATAGGACGACACCTCAGATTCAGAAAAAAATGAAGTGTCGTTACCTGGGATGGATTACTAGGAGGCAGGTCTCATTTGTGTTTCCTTAGTCGCCTCTTACGACACCCACGGAAAGAGATGGGTGACATTATTCTCAACCGATCACCACACGGCAAAAACTTGACCTAAAACCAAAGTTAAATCAAACCAAATGAAATCTAACTACTATCGGCGCCATATCGGAATAACTTTGGTAACTCATATCTCGGAAATGAAACACCTTGTGAAGATTTCGTTAAAACTCTTGTAACCGTCTCGGGTGGCCGCCATTTTGGAAAAAAAATTAAATAGCGGACGGACCTACAAAAATCAAAAAATCATACGTCGCTGCATATTGGTTGACTTGAAATAATAGGGATATGAAGCAGCCTACTAAAGCTCCTCCAAAGAACATACCTTGAAATATGAAAAATTGCCTTATATGAGAAGTCGATTTTTTTTTGTATGGGTTCCTTAGGTAAATTTGTTCAGTTTCATGGGGAGAATCACCCCCTTAAGTTTCGTTAACTAATTTAAAGTCACCCTATATGTTCACGTTTCTTAGGCAATGCGTTATACGCCAGTCATATTTAACACGAGAGACCTCTAAAACAACAAACTAACGGCTAATTCAAAATTTTAATATATGTTGTTAGGACCACTACCAGTTTCGTATATCCAAGTTTTCAGCTTCGAAAGACAATGGGCTATGTACGACATTCTAAAAATATTTTTAATTTCGTTTAATTTTTTATTTAACATAAAGGAATAAGGTCCCGTTTCCTAAAAAAAATATATAAAAAATCTATCTTTTGAAATAAAAATATAATAATTAAAAGTTTCTCAGTAGGGTAAACTAATCATAAATACGGCATTATACAATCGTGTCTTTGTCAAGCTGTCATGTCAATAAAAAAAAAACATAACCTATTTCATTTTGTATTTGGTTGTTTATTTTTGAGTTTTATTTTTGCTTTTGGTTTATTTTTTCTGAAGTCTTTTACTGCTACCGCATACCGGATTACGATTTAACTTTGCACGGACTTGTAGTGCTAGATTTTGACTGATTTTCTCACGACTACACCTTATTCATACCGGACTCCGAGAACTGCTTCAACGATAGTGATTAATACTCTTCGGATCTGTGGAATAACACTAATAACGACAGCGCAGCAGGCTTTGCTACTCAACATGGCATCTGACGAGTTACAGCGGTGGAGAGAACTAAAAAATGTTTTATACCTCTTTGTTCAAACACTGACATTAACTCACCAGATTTGACGTTTGTTACCATTCCAAAGGAATTGAAAGAAAGTTGGTGTAAAATGCTGTGAGGATCATTTAAACGTAAGTACATTGAAACGTATCTCTAGTTAGTCTGTGATTGAAACTTAAATGTTGAACTTAAACTCAAAAACGCAACGGTATAGGTTATATGTCAACCAACTGTCAATCGTTTTTTTTTTACTTTGGCAAAGGAGTTAATCTGTAGAATGCTGTAATAAGCAACAAATCGTAACCAAAATTTTAAAAATTAATTATTTTTATATTTATGATCAAAATTATTTGATATATTTTTTATTTGAATATGGGACCTTAAGCCTGCTTAAAATAAAAAAATCAAATTATTTTAAAAATCTTGCACATAGCCCATTGCTAACTTTGCAGCACTAGAAAAACTGCGAAATTTTCGCGTTTTTTTTTAGTATTCTCAATATAAATCCCAAAGTATGCGTTTAAATTAAAATTTATACGTTTTTAGGGTTCCGTAGTAATCTACGAACCCTTATAGTTTCGCCATGTCCGTCTGTCCGTCTGTCCGCGGGTTTCCTAAGAAACCCTTGGTACTACAGAGCTGAAACTTGGCATGATTATACATATAAATCACGCCGACAGAACTGTAGAGTAAAATCTTAGAAAAAAAATTTTTTTCGGGTGTCTCCCATAGACGTGAAAGGGCGATGAATTTTTTTTTCTCGCCAATATTTTTGAATGGGGTGTCATAGGATAGCATATTAAAAGATAGAAGGGGTTTACTAAGAACGTTTTTCGATTCAGCACTCCGTTTGCGAAATATAAATTTTTAAAGTGAAAATTTTTGTCAAACACAAGTGTCCCCCCCCTCTACCTGCTAAACGGTTGTTTCTAAAAATGTGGAAAAATTCACGTTGGTAGAATATATAACGAAATTAAAAGGAAAATTATCACACATAACTTGGTCCTTCAGATTTGCGAGTAATAGTCGACCAAGTGCCAAACACTGTTGGGATTAATAAGAATATATTTACTGATATAAGATCCTTGGTACTACAGAGCTGAACTTTGGCATGGTCATAGATATTGATTGCGCCGACAGATCTAAAATATAAAATTTTGGAAAAAACATTTTTTCGGGTGTTTCCCATACACGTGAAAGGGCGATGGATTTTTTTTTATCGCCGCCGATACCATCGAATTGAATGTCATAGGATAGATTTTTAAAATATAGAAGGGGTTTACTAAGAACGTTTTTCGATTCAGCACTCCGTTTGAGAAAAAAATATTTTTAAAGTGAAATGTTTTGTTAAAAACAAGTTTCCGGGGGGGACACTACCAGCTAAACGGTTGTTTCTGAAAATGTGAAAAAATTCACGGTTATAGAATATACAACGAAATTAAAAGAAAAACTATCACACATAAGTTGGCCCTTCAAGTTTGCGAGTAATAGTCGACCAAACGTTTTTGGGATTAATAAGAATATGTTTACAAGGTTCCACGCTAAAAGTGAGGGGAGGTCGAAAGCCAAACTGTAACATATTGACATTTTAGGTATCGTTAAATAGTTTTTTGGGGGTGTTAATTACGAAAATGACATCAAAATTATTTTAACAGCAGGTTGATATTATTTCTAACAGTAATATTGCCGTGAAAAAAACAAAAAAAAAATTCACGCTCGCTTCGCTCGCGAATTTTATACTTACATTTGGTTGTATTTAGACCAAAACTAAAATTATTTCAGAAATTACAAACTCTTTAATAATACATTTGTTTTTAGGGTTCCGTAGTAATCTACGAACCCTTATAGTTTCACCATGTCCGTCTGTCCGCAGGTTTCCTAAGAAACCCTTGGTAGCACAGAGCTGAAATTTGGCAAGGTCATACATATAAATTACGCCGACAGAACTGTAGTTTTTTTTTCGGGTGTCTCCCATAGATTTGAAAGGGTGATGAAATTTTTTTTTCTCGCCTATATCATACATGGGGTGTCATAGTGGGGTGTCATAGGACAGCTTTTTAAAAGACAGAAGGAGTTTTCTAACAACGTTTTTCGATTCAGCACTCCGTTTGCGAAACATAAATTTTTAAAGTAAAAATTTTTGTCAAACACAAGTGTCTACCTTTCTACCAGCTAAACGGTTGTTTCTAAAAATGTAAAACAATTCACGGTGGTAGTATATACAACGAAATTAAAAGAAAAACTATCACACATAAGATGGCCCTTCAAGTTTGCGAGTAATAGTCGACCAAGTGCCAAACTTAGTTGGGATTAATAAGAATATATTTACTAATATTAGATCCTTAATAGTACAGAGCTAAAATTTGGCATGGTCATACATACCTATTGATTGTGGTTACAAATCTAAAAAATAAAATGGAGGAAAAAAATTTTTTTCGTGTGTTTCCCATTAACGTGAATGGGCGATGGTTTTTTTTCTAGCCGATATCATCGAGTGCGTTATCGTATGATAGATTTTTAAAAGATAGAAGGGGTTTACTACAAACGTTTTTCGATTCAGCAATCCGTTTAGGAAACATTAATTTTTATAACAAAAAAAAAGTGGAATAATTCACGAGGGTAGCATTTACCACGAAGTGTACCCTAATCCAAAATGGTTGACATACAAGGTTCCACGCTAAAAGTGAGGCGAGCCGAAAGCCAAGCTGTAACATATTGACATTTCAGGTGTCGTTCAATAGGTTTTTGTGGGTGCTAATTACGAAAACGACATTAAAAATATGCACCTACTTAGCTTGATATTATTATATTATTCCTTAAAAAAAAAAAAAAATTCGCGCTCGCTTCGCTCGCGCATTAAACACTTCCATTCTGTTATATTTAGGCCAAACTTTTTAATAGGTGCATTTGTTTATAATACTAAGTATAGTATTCGGGGATTTTAACATCAACTATGACAATATGCTTGTAGAATTAAGAAGCCAGCTGCATATTTGAACCATGCTGCTACGGAACCCTACGATGCGCGTGGCCCGACACGCTCTTGGCCGGTTTTTAAAGTAGAACGAAATTGCGAGAACCAGCTCTGTACTAACCAATAAAGAACAAAAAAATATTTTTTTTTCCAAGAAAAGTGAAATTTTAAAGAAAGCTGATAAGACCAGGTGGCTGCCAAATCTCAAACGAACAATTTTTCGTTTCACGCAATGTTTTTAACCAAAAAAAGTGCAAAAATTTCGCGATTTCCCTAGTAATTTACCTGAAATCTCAGGAAATTAGCCCAGGTCTTTCGAAGCTGCAAACTTGGATATACGATGCTGTTAGTGGTCCTAACAACATATTAAAAAAATCAGAACTAGCCGTTTGTTTGTTAGTTTGATAATCGATATGACTGGCGTATTAGTTTAATACTAAGTTAGCTACTTTTATATTTGCTTACCTCGGTTTATGCGAGTACATAGTCGAAGCCGAATAAATAACACAAAACAGTCCCACAATCGAGGCCGGAATGAGCATGTGTGTGTAGAAGCCAAGCCACGCGAAGTATAAACCGATTTTCACGCCAAAATAGTCCTTAATGTAGTCTAGAGGTTGATATTTGAGGCATTTGGACACGCTCGCCCATTCTGTGTAGAGGAGATGCCGCATCGAGCCCGGGGTTTTGAGATCACCCTGAAAAATAATTGTTTTATTAATTTTATTATTCACTCACTTTCCGCTCGGGACTTGGAGAATGAGAATTTGCAAAAGTTATGTAGCCTTTATGTTCGTGAAGGCCGTAATAGGAGTTCCCGAATCCACTGAACGTGTATGAAGCTAATTATGAATTTAGGGGAAGCGATAGAGCTGAGTTTGGATGTGTGTGCCCGTTTGATAAAACCGAATCGAGTTTTAGGGTTCCGTAGTAATCTACGAACCCTTATAGTTTCGCCATGTCCGTCTGTCCGCAGGTTTCCTAAGAAACCCTTGGTACTACAGAGCTGAAACTTAGCATGATTATACATATGAATCACGCCGACAGAACTGTAGAGTAAAATCTTGGAAAAAAAAGGGTGTCTCCCATAGACGTGAAAGGGCGATGAATTTTTTTTTTCTCGCCAATATCATTGAGTGGGGTGTCATAGGATAGCATTTTAAAAGATAGAAGGGGTTTACTATTTTTCGATTCAGCACTCTGTTTGCGAAATATAAATTTTTAAAGTGAAAATTTTTGTCAAACCCCTATACCTGCTAAACGGTTGTTTCTAAAAATGTAATTACACTAATGTAAGTCGCGGGCGGCGAGCTCGTATGAAATAAAAATAAGTGGTGGTATTATTACTTACATCGTGTAAAGGGTAGGCCGCACTGTACGTGCTGTTGGATATAAGTCTCGAGATTCCAAAGGCGAAGTCATCGTGTATGCCCTCCGAGAACTTCTTCCGATCCAGTATGAACTGCACGATACGCGAGCGAATCGATGGCGTCCAGAAACATTCGGATGTGGTGTCGAATCTGGAAACAATTTCGATGCGGTTACTTTATGATTAAGTCGAGTTACTTTACAGTTATGGCGAGGCTGTAGTCAAGTCACCTAAGTGCGCCTCAGACGGAAAGATTGTATACCATATCAACAATCAAACAAAAGATATATCAAATCAAATCAAAAATACTTTTTTTTCATAGAACATACAAAGTGTTTCTTGAAAACGTCATAAAAATACATTAGCAAAATCAATGTAAATCATTGAGCAAAATAGTGAATCACATTAGCATTTTTGACTTGGCGCGTATTCGCAAAGATGCAGTCTTTCTCAGGAGAAGAATAGGCAAGAAACTCCGAGAAAGCTCTTTTTAAGTCAATCATATACATTTTCTTACTTCTAATTTTAATTGACTTCATATCTGAATAACTCTGGAGCTGAGCAATTTATTCCCATGGCTGCTTGTCTAACAGATAATCAGAAATTCTGTAATAGCCCTTTTTACAAAGTTTTTGTTTAATTATTGTCTTAAATTTTTTTAAAGGTAGGTTTTGAATACACGTGGGAATCTTATTGTAGAAGCGTATACATTGACCCATAAAACAGTTTGTTACTTTGTGGAGACGACTGTCTAGCAAATCCAAGTTATGTTTGCTTCTTGTGTTTACATTGTGCCTATCACAATTTTTCTTGAACAATTGTTCATTTTTCTTTACATATAAAAGATTATTAAATATATACTGGGACGCAAATGTCAAAATATATATTTCCTTAAATCTATTTCTAAGAGACATTCTAGGTCTCATTTGATAAATCGCGTGAACAGCCCTATTCTGCAGGACAAAGATCTTATTGATGTCGGCAGCATTACCACACAGTAAAATGCCATATGACATTAGGCTGTGGAAGTAACTGAAGTATACGGTTCTCGTGGTTTCAACGTCCGATAATTGACGGATTTTTTTAACCGCGTAAGCTGCTGAACTGAGTATGTTTGCTAACTTATCAATATGAGGACCCCATTGAAGCTTTGCGTCAATAGTAATACCTAAGAATACAGTAGATTCTACGACTTCCAGTTTTTCATTTTTAACCTGTACATTGGTATTAACCTGATTAACGTTGGGCAAGGTAAATTTAACACATTTGGTTTTTTTCTCGTTCAAGAGTAGGTTATTTAAAGTGAACCATTCAACTACCTTTCGAGATCGCAGTATTCACGTCGTCATAATTAATGTCATATCTTTCACTTTAAATAAAAGTGATGTGTCATCTGCGAATAATACTCACAAGTACTCCTTATCCTTCGAATAAATAGCAGTCAGCTTATGTTTTCTCTCTGGAAATATATCTGTGTCCACCCGTATTTTAGACATCACGCCATCCCAACAATTGCTGATAGCCTCTGTAAACGTATTAGCCTTTTCCGGGGTCTCTTTTAACCCTGAAAACTGGATTTATAAACATTTTAGAAAATAATTTAAGGTTAACGAGCAGGCACTGCACTCGTGAGCTTTAGGTTCTGTATACAAGGTTTTAGGTATCTCTCTTTCAACCTCTCGGGTGGTTAAACAGTCCATGAAACTTAACAACTTTCCCAAGGAACATAGGTCAAAATACGAAAAAAAAATGATCTCCCATACAAAATGCACTATATGCTGATGAAGTTTGTACGGGAACTCAAAATTTTTTTTCCTATTTTGACCCATGTTCCTTGGAGAAATTGTTCAGTTACAGGGACTGCTTAGCCACCCGAGAGGTTGAAAGAGAGATACCTAAAGCCCTGTATACACAAGCGACATGGCGCGGCGTTCAAAACAACGTAAAATGAATCTTAATAGCTATGGAGCGAAGGTTTTGTTGCCGAAAATAGAAGCACAAAGAGACATCCGCCGCCTGAAGACGGAGCGACGGACGAGAAAAACCTTTGCTCCGTAGCTTTTAAGATTCATTTTACGTTGCTTTGAACGCCACTCCGCCGTGCCACGTCGCTTGTATACAGGGCTTTAGGTACATCTCTTTCAATCTCTCGGGTGGTAAATCAGTCCATGAAACTGAATAACTTTCCCAAGAAACATAAGTCGAAATACGAAAAATATTTTTTTAGTTCCCATACAAAATGCATCAGCTGATAGCGCATTTTGTATGGGAAGTCAAAATGTTTTTTTCATACTTCGACCTTTGTTCCTTGGGAAAGTTGTTCAGTTTCATGGACTGATTTACCACCCGAGAAGTTGGAAGAGATTTACCTAAAGCCCTGTATAAACAGTGCCATTTATTTCAGTGACTTTTATTTGTCTTTTTGAGATTGATTAATTTAAGGTTATAGATTAACAATAACAAGACAATCCATTTTCAGTTAGCATTACTATATGAATCCACAAACTGCTTACTTATTGTGTAAGATAAGTGCGCCTCTGACGGACAGGCAAAGGTCTATCTTCACAAGGATCGACCTATGATTGAGTATGTAATTATTTATAAGATAACGAGTAAATTGAAATCATAAACAGAGCTTCTATTTTCTTAATGTCTCTCTGCAAACAGTGTCTATCTCGTTCTTGACTTTTGAAAATCAATTGACTTATTTTTTTTACCAGCCCATATACGTCCCCACCGAGGGGCACGGGCCTCCCTTCGGAAGACGAAGGGGATTTAGGCCATAGTCCACCACGCTGGCCAAATGCGGGTTGGTGGAACGCTCGTCTTTCGAAAATAAATTTTCTTGGACGGGCGGGTTTCATCACGATGTTTTCCTTCACCGTTGAGCAAGTGATAATTAGAAATCAGTACATAAATCCGAAAAGACGAATTTAGTGGTTCAGGCCCACACCAGGATTTGAATCCAAATCTTCCGTCTGGCTCATTACCAACTGGGCTATCACCGCGTCTATTTACTTATTCCAAATACGAAATTTTCCAAGTCACAATATGAAAATAGAAGCACTGTACCCGTATCCGATATATTATTGTCATTTAACGCAAATTTAACGATATTATGATGCGATCGATTATATCTTACACAAAAAGTAAGCATATCATCAATCAATACCAAATAAGAACACACGAAATGTTTTTCAATTATAATTTTAATTTTGTAATTATTTAAAACATTATTTTTTAATTAATATTAAAGAAATGCACGTTGAAATACAAATTGGAGATAAGAAACTGAGACATTTTCAGGGTGCAAACGTGATATTACAAGGGAAGTATTTCAATTATTTCTAAATGCATTCATTTAATTTTTTTAATACTAAAAAACCCAAATCAATATACACCAACAATGATTACAACATCGAGATAACCAAATAACCATTCGGAAAGCCAAATAGAGCAACATTGTACCACCATCAATTTTAATCGAAGCTCTGGATAGGATTCCACTAGGAAGGAAGTCACACTATCCCCAAAACCACTCGAAATTTAATAAAGAAAGTGATAAACTATTGTTAACTATTACTTTAACATTTTCGTTAGTACCTACATGTCATTTGTTAATAACATGCGTAGGTGCTCACTGAAGTCAGCACGCGACGTGTGTCAACGTTATTCCAAGCCATTATTCCAAGATCAGTGATCCGTAAAAAATTACAGTTTTGTAATAGAATGCAAACCAAAACCGCCACCAGATTAAAAATGTTATTCGCATGCCCTTCATACCAACGCAAGCCCGCAATAACTCCATGCACCGTTAAGAATTTAATGAAACACCAAAAGCAAATTCAGAAAGAAGTCCTTTAAAAACGATTTCTTACTTTGTAACATATTAACTTCTATTATTATAAATTAATAAGAGGACTAATAAATTACTTCAGTAAAATATATAAATTAAATATTTCCAAACCTAACTGTTAGATTTGTTTTATTATGTCCATTAGATTCTTGGTACAGTTTTAATAATAAGTTATAATAATAAAACTACTATAAACTTGTGGTTTATGGTTTTCCTCAAATCATATCGAATCAAGTCAAGACGCGATGCTAAAGAATTATATGTACCTATAATAAAAGTAATAATTTACATTTTATTCATAATCATTTAAGAACAATGTAAAGCTTTCCGTTTTTCTGACTCTTTAATTGTTTAGGAGACTTTGGTGATATTATTAATAAACTTAATCAATATTCAGGATACAGTCAACCTAAAACTTAATATAAATATAAATATCAAACCAGTTGCGTCATTGTTAAATTAAAACAGATTCTAAAAGAATAGTCCTATAGGAAATGCATTAGTTTAATAAAATTAATATGGCTCACTTACACAACAACGCTGGGATTAGTAGCTGCTAACCCGAGAATTTATAACTATCGAATTGTAATTTCAAGTCAGGGTGAAAATTTAATGTAAAACAGCCTAAGATATCATCAACATACTTTCCCAGATTTGAAACCAATTATAGATATCAAAGGTAAGATAATATAAAATGTAGAAATAGAATGTTACATAAGATTAAAAGGCTAGCAGTTGTAGAGAACTTGACAACAAAGCTAGAAGAAACATGTTACACGAGTTAGCCAAGCCGTTTGGAGCATGCTATCCGAATGTGGCGTACCTTGGTTGACATGTATATAGCTGCACTCAGAATGGCATTCGTGCGACCACCCTTACGTAACTTACTGCACTCCTACACACGTACAAGAAGGCATTATAGTGAGCGTCAAAGTTCTGGTCGGTTTATAGGATAGAATAGTTTGTTTTTAAAAGAACAAATTATGGTCGATAAAGGTAAGAAGAAAATCAATCAATGAAAAGACGAGTAAAAAGAAGTAAAGGTAATAAAGAATAGAGCAAAGGCACAAATAAAAGTGAAAACATTTAAAAGTTGTGTCGTGAAATTGGTAACTAAGTGTGAGAAAGGGGAAAACAAGAATGAAGAAAATTTTGAAACGCGGCGTATTAAGTTACTGAAGACCTTTGATGTTCGTTACCATTTTATAAACAAAAGGTCAAAAATTTATTAATAAGAAATGAATGAAAAAGAGAAATGAAGCTTAAACTCAAACAATCAAGAATTTTGACGCTGGTAAGTACACCAAAGTTAACACGACATCCATTCCACGTTCCATTCTGGCTTAGTTACTACACAAGAGTATATATTTAAAAAATAGGAGATCCTCAAGTCTATTTAAATAACAGGGCAATTCTAATTGTTAAAAATAATGAAACTAAAATAAACGTAAGCGAATTTTTGACAAAAAATAAACTATAGTAGAGTAGCTACCATATTCGATCTAATTTCAACGACGAATTTCTCTTAAGATTTATTATAAACATAACAGTAAAATTAAACCGGTTTTGTATTATTATAAAGCATTAAGCCTCCGATTCTAAAACTACGGCACCTAAACGAAGCAGTACTGCCATACCATTCCTTCCGCGAATTAGTAAACACCTAATGAAGTAATTAATTTACTAAATAAAAACATACCTTCATTGGCATCCTAAGTTTGAGAATTTCACTGTAATCCCTTAAAACTGCTAACGGTGCGTGAATCTGAAATAAGTAGAAAAGTATAACATTGAAATACTCGTCCAATAAGCTGTCCAATAGAATATGGTGAAGCGACTTTTGGGAGCAACCACGTAGGTATGGCCACATATTCGACAAGAGCAATATTCATTTTCATATCTTTATTGCTTGTCACAAAACACAAAGTTGGTACAAAAAAGGGTGAGTTAAGTGTGACACCCTGTAAAGGCGCTGCAACTACGTACATTAAAAAAGTTGAAATGTTTCGAATGAAATTAAAGAAATCCAAAGGGGTTTATTAAAGTGACTGATTGACTTAAAAAAGAGCGACCCTCGGAGTTTCTTGCCTATTCTTCTCCTGAGGAAGACTGCACCTTTGCGAATAGACGCAAAGTCAAAAATGCTAATGTAATTCACTATTTTGTCGTATTCAAGCAACTTTCTGTATGTTCTATGAAATAAAGCGATTTTGATTGTAAATACTGCCTTTAAAATGTTTATGCAACAATATTTCACATGTCGTAGCTTCGTAAATTAGGCTAATTTCTCATAGTACAGTGCTTCATGCATATTTTTCACAGATTTCCCTCTGAATGCCACTTCTCGATTTAACGATTGGTAATTTCGTGGGATTCGGAAGAGTCGTATATTTGAATGGAAAAGGGTGGGTATCAAGTAGTGGCCACGCACCGGAAGGCGCAAAGTAGGAAACAGGTGGTCTAACTGGAAATGATTGATCAATGCGGTAGAGATCCTAGTCCAGCTGATATGATGATGAGTAGATGCAGAGTTATCTCTGTGGAAAGGGCAATGTATGACGATCCGTGCTCGTACAATAGGCTGAAGTCTCCAGCGTTAAACATACCTTAGTAAAATTCAGTCCATGAAGATCTTTAGGTGCATCAGGCTCTAGTTCCAAACCTTCGTTTACTAGATTCATCTCGAATATTTTCCGTCGTTCTTGTGCCTCAACAGTCATGGCATCTTCTTTATTGGCCTCCCATACTAACACGAAGTCTATAGACCGAACGCCGTCGTTCATTGTCAGGGATGGGTTGTTCGCAATACCGCTCATTATCATCCTGAAATGTTATAATACTATTTAAGACTAGGAACATAGTATTTGAAGAGAACGATGGTATTTGGTCGGATTGTTTAATGATAATAAAAGGAAACGATGAATGGCTGTTCAATGTATTGTGCAAATGACGTGCACAAATGCGAACATTGTATATGTCGATGACTTCTTAGTAGAATTTGTAATGCTTATTTTCGTTACGCTCCAAATGAAAGTCATAGTCAATAAAAGTTTTTTTAAAGTCTCTATAAACTGGTAAAGCTTGAAATATTAGATTTTGTGAGTTAGAAGTTAGTATGATGAATTAATATGTTGTGTTACATACAAAATAATATATTTATTGGTTATAATTAAAATGATTGCGCTTCATACAAAGGTTAGTCAAATTTCTTGCCAAATGCAATTATTAAGTTAAATTAAATACCTTTCCCAATAACATCCCAAATACCTGCACCTGAACATATAAATATATATAAATAAACACAAACGCATAACAGGCATGAAAGTACACAAATGTGTAATAGTATGAGATATGCGTACAAATATTATATGTACTCAGTAATTATGAGTTTACATGATTTGCGTATGGTGCGTTGACCGCTGGAGACTAGCCAATTAATAATTTAATGAAGACCAAACCGACCACAGACAACGTTGTGAGATATTAAACAGATCATAAATCTTACACGACGTACTTGTTTCATATAAGAAAATCATTTTGTACTATCCAACGAAAATTTCTCGACTCCCTGATTACCCTAGTTTAACACTGTGACGCAAATTAAATAACTAAATTAAATATAAATAATCACTTTTTGATTATTCATTGAAGTTAGATTAGAAAACCTCTTATTCGAGGTAACGTTATCACTAATAGTTAAGCTAATATTACGAGTAACTATTAATTACTGGCGTTATAAAATTATTATTTTTATTGCGATTTTTTATAAAGATTCACACATTTCATTAAAGTATATAAATGGTTATAAGTGCCTATACTCTGCGCCAGAGAAGAAGGCAGACAGCGACTAAAACACTACAAAATTCTTTTTTAAATGTTTATTTATATATATATATGTTTGCATTGGTATCAGTATATATATATATATATATATTATGGTTGTGATATGTATGTATCTTCTAGTCTATAAAATAAATAGTTTTAATAAATATTTAGTCATGTATAATTTAATCTTTGGTTTGGGTCTCACGTACCTACATGGAACGTATTCTTATTATTACCTTATAAGCACTTAATTTATTAGAACTATTTCATCAGTTCCGACCTATTTCATATTTGTAATTTCAGAGGATAACTTTAATTGGTTTACCATATTTTAAGGTCAAACTGTAATTTAGTTAAGAATAAACTGTTGTTATCCAAATAAAAAAATAAAATAAAAAAGTTAGAGATATAATAAAGTTTGTTACTACTTCAACATGTCTCGTACAATGTCTGCTTAATTTGAAAAGATTATACATTTCGTATAACCCTGCCCAATTGAGAGGGTCATACGCGATAGCGAATAAATACTATACAAGTATAACCCACTTATTTATAAGAGTACAGAGCACCGTTCGCATGCCTACTGGTGTCAACTGTAGTGATCGTTTGGCTCATTAAACCCTCTTTTGTTCTGTTATTTATTACTCACGAGCAATGGTTGTGGTGGGCTTTGCCATTGACGGTGATTTCTGGGGGAGCGCAGCCGCACTCTTCGGCCGGCCTTGTCGACGCCTCGCTACCTCCATCTCTGAAATTATGCGTCTGTTGCCTATTCTGTGCTACCTTCATTTTTAACTCCCGACAAAAAAGAAGGGTGTTATAATTTTGACGTGAGTATCTATATCTATGCTTGACTGTGGCATCATAGCTTCTAAACGAAAGAACCGATTTCGATGCGGTTTGTTTTGTTTGAAAGCTGACGTAGTTGAGATGGTTCTTAGGTATTTTTGATCAAAATTGGTTCAGTCGTTTAAAAGTTATAAGCAATTGAATGTCGGGGGTGATACAAAACCTCTAACTTCAATTATTAACTACACTGCTGGACTTAAACTTTCGAATATACTTTTTTAGTACAGTCTGTAGCTTTCTAATTAATGGTTATCAAAAAATGACTACTATCAAAAGCCAAGACCGTGAGTGCAGGTAATATTAGATTTTCTTGAAAAAATTATACCAAAAAAGGCACAATTAAAACTATAATTTTCCTGAAGTCATGGCTAAAAATAATTATTTATCTTCTCATGCTCATTAAGCCCTCGCGCGCCAAGTGTACATCTGGTGTTCGAGATTACTATCGCAAGCGACAATCGCGCGACGGGTTTAATTAAGTGAATCGGAAAAATAGATAAAAACTTTGTATAATTATACACAGGAAAATAAATCGATATTTTTAAGCCGTTCCATAATAAATTACATTTTGATGAAGTAAAAAAAAAGAATGCCAAAATATAATAACTAATCTAAACGTCGTGCAAATTACAATGCTAAGAAACAAAGGTCATCATCGGTCGTCATCAGTAATCATGTTCAATTTACACTAATGTGAAGGGCAAGACCCTCATAGGTTTATACTCAACACCGATATTGGTAGTAGAATAATTATTGGAACACTGGGCGTCCATTGGTGGTTTCAAAAAAACAAGGTGTTTCAAAAAACCCAAAAAAGAGATAATTAAAAATTAATTAAAATTTAGCTTATTGCGCAACTCTATTACAAATATGACAAGTATTATGTCATATTAATTATATGAAACTTTCATTTTGAAAGATGTCGAACCGTGCAACTGATTGCTAGAGTTGCGACTATTTCACTTTTAAAATTAAATTTTGGGAAAAAATTTTTTTGGGTTTTTTTGAAACACCTTGTATACATATGTGAAATCTCCACCCCATCTGTGAAATCTCTGTTTTTTCTGTGTTATAATTTTCTTCATACTTTTTTTTATTTAACAGTTGCTTCCAAATTTTTTTTTACTTTAGCGATTTCCAAAATAATTTTTGATTTTATTACTTGGTTATATTATGGATAGTTTGAGTATAATTTATAATTATATATTTGATCCATTTGCGGTGGAAACTATGGAAGTGAAAAACGTATAGCCAAAATCAGCCGGTGTCTATAAATTATAATTTATAATGTAATAATAATATAGTTTATTTCTCCACATTACAGTTTACACATATAAAAAAACATTACAGGAATAAAGTGAGGAGACTGGAGCCTGCGCTAGGTCAAAACCCGTATAGCAGGTATCCAGGGACCCCCGCGTAGCTTATTGATAAAGGGTGTGATCCCCGCTCCGGGTCATATCTAATAATAATAAATAATAATAATAATAATCTGGTGCAAAGGTTTTCCATAAGGAAGCACAACGAAGAAAGTGTGATGGGCACCTTTACACCAAAGATGACAAGGGGCGGACTATTTGATTAGTTATTTTTAACGATAAGTAATTGGTTACTTATTATTCGAGTTATGCATATTTAAGTATTAGATAGAAAAGTTATGTAAGTATTTAATCAATCCTAAAATGGTTTAACTTTGATTACAAGGTTACTTTTTTAATGTACAGGCCCGTACCAGGATTCGAACCCGCAACCTTTCGGTTATAAGTCTCGCTCATTACCAACTTGGCTATCATGCTATAGACCGTATAATAGTTATAAAACATTATTGTTTAAGTTTGTTGCGGTTGTAATAATCGCAATAAGAAACCTTTAGAATATGTCTAAAAACTATTTAAGCGTCCACAACAACTGCGTGCAGTGTGTTAAGTGGAACACGTGATAAGATATAATATAGCTAAAAATCTAAGCAACAAAAACAAAAAAATCAATATTAATGTGAATGATATAACAAAAACACATATTACACTTATCAACAACACACATCAAAGCTGGATATTAAAATAACAACAATAAAAGATGAACAATGCCAAAACATAACCGGTGTTACCACACACAAAAACACGTTTACAATTATGCCTAGAAATTATTACTTACTATCAACTTTTTCGTAAACTATAAGACATCGTTCAACACATGACTAGGTAGTTGTGTTCGTATTAAGCACCTATAGGTTGGACAAAATGTTTCTTTCACATTTTAGTCAAAAAAGATTAAAAAACAGCCTAAAATCTACTTTAAGTTAGCATATGTCGTGACAAATTAAGAGGGACTGTAGTGCTGTTAAATTACACGAACATTTGGGAAGCAAATGAAGGGAAATATATTCTTAAAAGAAATCTAATAATTGCATTTATGACATTTAGAAAAGTTGGACTAAGGAAAGTAAGGGTTAGTGGGTCTTTTCCAGAAGTTATCGTGTCAATCCAATAACTTCAAACAATCCGGAGAAGCGATTTCATTCGACATCAAGAATAGTGCAGAAAGCGTTAGTACAGCACGAGTCGGGGTGACCAAGGAGTTTACTTGATATACAACACTGAAGATTTCCTATACAAGAGTGAATAATCATGAACTTAGGCAAGTTATACACGTGCCAAAAAAGTGAAGAAAGAAACGGAAGATGTGCTAAGTATGCATTGAGGTATATTACTAGTAAGCAGCACTGTCTGTTTCTATGATGTACTACTTATACTTTTATTTTTAGTTGTTGATTAAAATATTTACATATTTTAGATCTTACTTTCGTTCCTCTAGGAACATAATCCCACCAAAATCAAAACCAAAAAATTAAATTCAATAAAATGAATTGTATAGTAAGAAGTTTGGCGCTTTATGTCCTGAAATTGTCTAAGTACGCACGCGTACCCACGCCCGCTTCGTACACTATTAACAACGAGCGTCTACGCGTCTAACCAGAAGCAAAGACAATTCACGCTCACACATAACAAGAACAACATTTTTAAAAAGTGCAAAAAGAAACAACACAAAGTTAAGAAATAAATGTGAGTACACAATACAGAAGCACGTTAAGCACGCACTCACCGGTCCGTGTTCATGTCATGGGAGAGATTGTCCTTATTGTACATGCTGAGGACCGACATGGCATGCAGGTCGGCCATCTTCTCCTCTGCCACCTGCTCCGTCTGCCAGAAGAAGAACAAGTTGGAGAAGAGAAGACAATTGTTGTTCGTGCGAGTTTTCACTTCGTATGTCGACGACGTTTTGATCGAGGTATTTGAAGAGTTTGTTTTTTCTTCCTCCATATCGCAAAGGAGCAAAGGATTGTATGGTGACATTTAGATAGTCGGAGATGAGCTGGGCATATAAGCTACTTCCCCACTTAGACAGAAACCCAATAATTAATTAATTGGTCTTGTCAAGAGAAAATGTGATTCATGGAACATTAAGGATATCGTAGACCTAGAAGCATCTTATACCGTGTGGTAATCGGTTCAGAATAACACCACCCCATCTCTTTCCGTGGGTGTCGTAAGAGGCGACTAAGGAAACACAAATGAGACCTGCCTCCTAGTAATCCATCCCAGGCAACGACACTTCATTTTTTTCTGGATCTGAGGTGTCGTTCCATGGTCTCATGCGGTGTGGTTGGCTCTGTAAAGGGCCGTCTGGTTCGCGACCACCCTCCTACCGAAGTCCGACGCCAAACAGCTTGCTGTGTTCCGTCGGTGCGTAGGAGTACCAGTGCCTTTATAGGCATTTTCTGGGTTAACTCGCTCCATCGTCGACCTCATCTTTGACCTTATGGTCAAGATTGAGGTCAAGAGTTAACCCATCTTATAATAAAAAAAAAAAATCTAAATCAGCACTGAAAATGTAATAGGATCACTTAATTTATATTTATATTTCGAGACAACCCAATAACAGTAAATTTTTTGTATAGCTTTATTTTGTGGATTAATTCATGGACTTTAAAAAAACTGTGAAATATGCTACTAGAAAATCTAGATGTCAACTGGTTTTATTAAGTGACATTGACCCTGCCCCCAAATCAAATAGCCCCCAAGTTTATTACTAAGTTCATTGGTTGGGGCAAACATTTTGGCAAACATTGTCCCTACATATGTACAGCTCAGTAATCTGTATCCGTTTAGCTGAATAGGGGTAATATTTTAAGCTGAATAAATTTTCAAACGTTTGTGTAAAAGAAGACGCGTCCTACAACACTCAAGAAACCTTAGTATGAGCCTTTGACTGTTTGGCATTTATATTAGCGTTAGCAGTAGTTATTCCAGAAGAAATTAGAAGGTTGCATAACACAAAATACAAGAATACCACCGCTTTTGACGAAACCGGTCAGATAGTGCTATCAGTTTATCATAGGGCACTTCATCTAAGACTTATTAATAAAAAACCGTACTCGAGACATCCTAGGCTTCGCTCTTGAAGCCCTCCGCCCCCGTGCCCTGATCGTAAACAAATCCCTCAAGAGAAACACCATCACTTCAACTATAACTAGTGCTATCATAATAAAGACACGCTCACTGCACAACAGTAACCTCGTCTGATCGTCTTCAAACTGAATCACGTTTGTTTGAACAAACTGATAGCGTCTCTAATTTGGTTTTTAAATCTAGATATACCAGTTTTGTATTTTTTTACAATCTTTTAAATCGCATGTATTTTTTTACAGGCTTAACAAAAAAAGGGACGCTTTATCAGATGGGGTTTCGTCGCTGTCTGAGGGTTCGTTTTTAAGGCGACTACAGCACCTAAATTTCGATTTTATGATGCGTAGATAAGCATGACGCACTGTATTGAATCAAAGAAAAAAATACACGGTAATATTCAGGACATAAACTAGATAAGTAGTTTGCTGAAAACATAAATAAATAATAAATAATAAATAAATAATAAATCTTTATTGTAGCTTAAAACATTGATAAGGAGACAAGAGGCCCTGCAGCCTGTGCTAGCTTAGAGTAAAGCTGTGTTACAGACTGCAGTAACTTCCTCAGTGAAAAACAATTGCAAACAATAAAAACTAATTAGGTACAAACAAAGTTAAGGTAAGAAGACTGAAACCGTAGTAGACAGATACAAATATTGTAACACGTCTCTTGTCTTCTACCCCTGAACAAAATTAAAACTACATACTAAACAGCATGTGTGTGTGTTTAGCACTTGACAACATGATTCAGCACTTTTGGTTCGACAGAAAAAGCTCACAAAGTCACCTCTAAATACCCAATATTTGTATCTTTTAAACTGTAAAAACCATAGTAAAATGCATAAAGGAACTTAAATTTGCTATCAAAATGTTCGTGATTGAACACTCTCGATAAGTAGTTGACGCATTTTTCAATTTATGCTGTCACCTTTCCATAAATCCCATTTTTCTAACTTTCGAACATGTTTTTACGCACGCACGCTTTCATAGTCCGTAAACTTCGTGTATCGACACTGTTCGCACTGCCGGCCCAGGCCTGTTGAGGGACGGAGATGGCACTACTCCTATGTGTGCTGCCTTTATCGGGTGCTGTAGTCGTCTCAATGTTTCTAAAAAAACTAATCATAATGACCTAGTCGTTACAGGTGAATAGTTGTCCCAATTTATTTATTTTTCTTTCGAGTCGATGGCACATCGCGACAAAATTTTGCTTGCCTAACTGCCTTCGTCACGTCGATACTTTTTTTAACAGCCCATATACGTCCCCACCAAGGGAGGCTCCCTTCAAAAAACGAAAGGGATTTCGGCCATAGTCCACCACGCTAGCCCAATGCGGGTTGGTGAACCGCGCGCCTTTCAAAAACGAATTTTCTCATACGTGCGGGTTTCATCACGATGTTTTCCTTCACCGCTGAGCAAGTGATAATTAATGTTTAACTATGTTTTATGTTCTGTTAATTGTATAACAATACATAACAATGACAAGACATAACAATGTCTTTGAGTGCAAATAAAGTTTATTGTATTGTATTGTATGAAAAGTCCGTACATACATCCGAAAAGACAAATTTAGTGGTACAGGCCCACACCAGGATTTGAACCCACAACCTTCCGATTACAAGTCTGGCTCATTACCAACTGGGCTATCACCGCTTTTTCATCGATACTTGGTCGAAAGAAAAATAATATATAGGTGACTGATCTTGAGAATCGAACTAAGAGAGAAGGTAGACAAAAAGACGGGAAATTACCCAGCAACGGGAAGGCTAGTGGAATAGGTTGTACAACAAAGAAGCAGTTTTGGGGTTTTAAACGCGGTGCTAGAGAAGAATGGCAATTATTCGTTGGACTTAAAATGAAAGAATGGTAGAAAAACTAAAAATCGTAAAGGAAAAGAATAAGTATCGACGCAGCGAAGTATGAAGTTGTCATAGCAGCAATTGATGCCACAGCTAACAAAGATGTTTGAGGATTAGATTAACGTTTATTATTACTTATAGATTATCATAAGCTAGGCTTTGCAGCTTATTCTCTGCTAGCTTTTTATCATTAGTGAGCCTCCTGGCTCTGCGATCCACAGAGTCTGTGCGGCAATTACACACACACAGTTATGATGGATAGTGTTAGCTTCATCTTTTCCCGTGTCGGTGTCAGAATGGAATTCACGAAAAGTTAAGATGCGCAACAGTCTCTCTATTTCACCATCACACTATAATCAAAACTTGCCCCTGTCAAAGATGGCGTTAGTGGCAGTTTCTGGACGAGGCTACGAGACTATTTATTTATCTCTAACTTGGGCATTACTGAAAATGCAGCCCTCCAAGCTGGCGACAGAAGATGAAAGAAAACTTGGATATGACAGATAACTGGTGAATAGAATAGAATAGAAAAAATCTTTATTTTATAGGACATTCAGGATGCCACTTAAAACAAGTCAAGATTACAATGAAATACATACAAACATACATCAAACGATTTAAATACATACACACGCATTCGTTCTTTTGACCCTACTGACTCTACGCCTATTCGCAAAGGCGCAGTCTGCCTCAGAGAAGAACAGCAAGAAACTCTGAGGTCTCTGAGGTCTTTTAAATCTCATCATAAATTTTCTTAATTACTAATTTTAACTAAATCTGAAATAACTTTAGAGCTGAGCAGTTCATTCCCTTGGCTGCCTGTCTGATAGATAATCAGAAATTTTGTAATAGCCCTTTTTGCAAAGTTTTTGTTTAATTACTGTGTGATGTGTGGTGTTATACCTTGGCAAGGGTTAGTAAAGCGAGTCATTACTTTTGTTGTATATATTATGAGCGAAAGGCTGACAACCCGAACCACTACACTCATAGGTAATTAAGCCTATATTTACTGGCATCTAGTCAAGTCAAAGTCAAAAATAGTTTTATTTCATAGAACACTCAGAATGTTACTTAAAATAACTCAAAATAGTTTTGCGCCTATTCGCAAAGATGGATCACTTCATGCTCTGCCTATCCTGTTACACGTGACTTCAGTTAGGTATGTTATGCGGAACACCGTCGCGTAACGCACTCAATCTTGCCAAGTTCAGAAATTAATTCTAATAAAATGTCATGCATTTTAATAAGTTTTAAAATAAGTTATAAATTGATCACAAGATAAAAATTGTTACAGCAAAATCAGTCTTATTGCGGAAACATAGGTCACCATGATAACCTGTACAATATGGTACCTAAGTGTCAGAACATTTTGGCCGTAGCTTGAACCTGTTTCGGTCGCATTTTTTTCTTATAGTAATCATCCAGTTTCTCCACTTGATCTGTACGCCAGTGGAAATCGACACAAAAAAAGCTAAAATTACAGACCTGGATGTAATTCAGTTTTTTTTGTATGTTTTTAATCAGTCATGGTAAAGCTGAGTACCAAGAGAAACTGCGAAATCTTTAGAGTTGTGTTGTGTCACTTTTTGTTCTAAAAGTCAAAAACTATGCGTACTTTTATAAGGTAATTAAATTCCTACAATTGAAGCCAAACCGCAGCTTTATAAACCCTAAGTATATGGACCAAGTTACCGGCTAAAATGTATTAGACGGTAGTATATTAATATTATCAATCGAATCCAAAAAAAAACTAAATATATTTATAAAAAAAGCGCGTAGAAAATAGAAAAGTATATAAGAAAAGTATATATACAGGATGTGGCGGAAATAATGGATAACCTGGTAATTGCGGGTGGGCCACATAATGTTGTATCCATATGTGCCAGTTTTAAATTCGGACGGTCATGCTTTTCAAAATAAAAAATAAAAAAATATTTTTTGAAAAATCGTACCTAATTTTACAAAATCAGCTGCCGTTTCAACATTTAAAGGAGTTTTCTTCTTCTGTTTTCTGATTTGTATAGAAAGTATATAGTGTAGTAGTATAGTAGTAGTAGTTTACTCTGTATCGTATTCTGTAATGTTGGTGTGCAATAAAGTATTATTTGTATTGTATTTTAATACGACTCTGCGTCAGCCACCGCCCACGACAAGAGGCCGAATGGTCAGTGCGAATGACCGGCAGATAACCTAACAAACCGGCACAAGATAGTTTTCCGTTTCCTAAAATTCACGATGAATGAATTCTGGGTCATTCCATCGTTTCAGGTGTTACACTTGAACTCATTATAAATTGTTTATTAGAGTAGTAATTACAACTGTACTATTACAACTACTGACACACTTATGGGTGGTTTTTACTGATTTCTAAAATCGTATTTTTTAAATATTTGAGCAATAAAGAGAAAACAACGAATAACTAGCTGTTTCGGGTGTTACACCACATTGCCTCTTCTGTTCTTTTTAATATGTCTAACATTATATTTGACGGCCGGTTTGGTCGAGTGGTAGCGGCGGCCTCTTGATCGACGGGTCCTGGGTTCGATTCCCAGTCGGGGCAAATATTTGTGTAAAAAGCAGATGTTTGTTCTCGGTTCATGGGTGTTTGTCTTAATGTATGTTCCGAGAGACCCACAACACAAGGGAAAACCTTAGTGTGGGCCTTTGAGTGTGTAGCGTTTTTTTTTATGAAGATATTTTTTTTTTATTATCTTTCAAGTTAAGGAACAAAGTGGCACTTGATTTTCCGTAAACTTTGGGTATATGGTCACTTGAATATAGTGAACACTTAAATTTTATCTGTAAGTGGATACTCACTCAGTAGTACTGCAGCCACTCATGTAAACCACTTATCACTTCTTACTATTACTACCTAGATTATAACCTTCGGAATCTTCAAATTTATTCACTGAAAATACACTAGGTATAACTTCCACACGAAACGCAATGAGAAAACTGAAGAAAAAAAATACAAAATAACACTTTGAGAATAAAAATATTTTCACACTGTTACATACTTGTTTTTAAAATAAGTGTGATCGTTGTATCACTACAATAATTCTTGAGTCAGTCGGCATGAATGAAACTAAACATTTTTTTAGACTCCACGATTTTATGAATTGTATTGTATTGTAAAATCCTTTATTGCACATGAAACAAAAGTAGTGTGTAGGTTTTATTTTTCTTATTTATACCACCGAATTCCTGCATAACCATTCCGTTATATCACTGATAAGGTTGATAAAAATATCACAGACTCATCTCACTAATTCACTAAAAAAAATTCTCTAAGAAAATAAATCGTTTTCATGCACCACATCAACACAAAACAAAGTAACCAGATGCACAAAGTAATGCTGACGATAGCCAAATAAAACACAAAAGAATAACGCCAGCTTAGCCCAAACCACACTGAACTGAAGATGTGATGACAGAATGTAGAAACAAAATATTATCAGCGGATACAGCAGTCAACACAGGATATCCTTAACTAGCTAATTCAATATGATTTAGAGCATGTAAGTAAATACAATCATTGCGGTACACTGTACGGCTAAAGGATGCAAATGATAATGCTCACAAGGTTACGAAGATTTTACTGGTAGGATGGATTTTCAGTTTCACCGTGTTTACGTACTTTTTACGTGGCGTTACGTTTGACCGCGTTGATAAGACTGACTGAAATGGTTTTTTATTAGATCGTTCATATTTGTTAATGTTGCGTACTAGGTATGATCCACGCTAATTTTAGTACTGATAGCCGTGACACAAAAATTGTGGGAAAGAGAGAAAAACAATTAAGAGGTTTTAGAATTGGTCGATGAAAAGAGAAGACTGCTGAAAATAATGGAAAACAGAAGGAAAATGATAGGTCATCTGATACGATGCGATTATTTCATAAAACGTAGAGAGGAAGACTGTGAAGATTTGCTCGCACACTCTTTTTACGATGGATGGACGATGGACTGCCAGCGATGTTTTTTTATTTTTATTATAAGATGGGTTAACTCTTGACCTCAATCTCATAGATGAGGTCGACAATGGAGCGAGTTAACCCAGAAAATGCCTATAAGGCACTGGTACTCCCACGCACCGACGGAACACAGCAAGCTGTTTGACGTCGAACTTCGGTAGGAGGGTGGTCGCGAACCAGACGGCCCTTGGGCCTACCACACCGCATGAGGCCATAGGACGCCACCTCAGATTCAGAACAAATTGAGGTTGCCGGAGTGGATTAATAGGAGGCAGTTCTCATTTGTGTTTCCTTAGTCGCCTCTTACGACACCCACGAAAAGAAATGGGAAGGTGTTATTCCCAACCGATCACCACACTACAAAACGGTTTTTCCTAAATTTAGAGGTCGTTGGCCGAAAATGGCCTCGTTACTTTAAGAGAGCTCAGATGACTCTCCCAAAGTAACTTTATGCACATTAAAAGGTTCCTTTAAAGGTTCACATTAAAGGGTCGTTATGAAAGACAAGGTGGAAGGAAGGAGAGGAAGACGATTCAGCGACCAGTTGAAAGAAAAAACAGGTAACTAAACGATATGTCTTAAAACCGAATGGAATAGAGATTGCTACACCGACAAGAGCGCGGCTCTCAAGATTAAGAACCAGGGTTAACCAAGTTCGCCACACACTTGACTATACCTACACGATAAGAAGAAGATTAAGAAGAAAGGTTTCCAACCTCGGCATAGCTTAACGCTTTGCTGGGATACAGAAGTGCCCGGGTACGATATCAGGGCCTCAACTGAGCTGGAGGATTTTATGGTCTTCGCGATGAGGATCCTTGCCATGGAGTACATTCGCTCTTCAACCGTACATGGAGGGGTAGACGATATTTAGAAAGCAAAGACTTACTAACAATTTGTATAAACGTTACAACTGACCTTTAAGTACAAAGCAACAATGCTGTTAAAGTACTAATTTCGCTTACAAAATTTCCACACTAACGTCAGTATAAGTTTGTAAAACCAACTTATTCTTGCAGTCCGATCGCATTGTTTTGTATGAGTCACCGGAAAATAATAAGAACCGTAAGTTAATCAACTTTCGAGGTAGTTTATCAACTAGCGGAAAATCATACACGGCAGTTGAAATGTATTATTTAACGTATACATTCCGGTAATTGATCAATTTACGGCGCCTCGCGGTAAAATGATCCGACGAACGCGAGAGGTACGCTGATTGGTTGAAAACGCGAGTTGTACCCTGATTGGTTGAATGTCTCACTTGGAACTGCGACAAGTAGGTTTGTTAGTAGTCGAACCCAACCAACCCGTTCAGGGTTGGTTGGTTGGGTTAGGTTAGAACTGCGACCCTCAACGCACGAGTCGAGCGAGCGTAGCGAGCGTGCCCTGGCAGCGGCCGGCGAAGTGCCAGAAACGACTCGACTGTGGTTGCGTTAAGCGGTTTTCGCATCAACCAATCAGAGAACAGTGTATTATATTACGGATGTCAGTTTAACGTAAAAATGTACACTGAGCAGCGATTGGTCCATTCGTGTATGATTTGTCGTGTGGCAAATTCGTTAGTTGATAAACTTACAGCCAGTCAGCGTAAGATGATCAATTAGCTAAAATTTATTGCGTTAAATAATACATTTCAACTGCCGTGTATGATTTTCCGCTAGTTGATTAACTACCTCGAAAATTGATCAACTTACGATTCTTATTATTTTCCGGCGACATATGCAAAACTACTTTGTTAAACTAGCTTTGTATTCACTAGATTGGAGTTACTGACCGAATTGATAAGACTGCGGTGATTTTTTTTAATAGTTCGTTTATAGTTTGTTAATGTTCCGTACTAAAGCATGAACCACGCTAATTTTGGTGCTGATAGCCATAGCCCATAAACCTTTTTAACCAATCGGATTTCACGATATTTGTGTTCGAGATTTATGGTCCGTATTACAGATCGCGACTCAGACTCTGAGCTATGGTTAGGTTACAGTCGTCTTAGTCGTTTTGATAATGAGAGAAAGAGACAATCAATACTTAAGTATATATCAAGACTTGAGTCTCCTTCTGTAGTACGGGCCTCACAGACGCAGCGCTTCAAACCGCAAAGATATACAGGCTTTAGGTACAAACTTCATCAGCATATAGCGCATTTTGTATGGGAAGTATGTGTTAGGGTTAGTAATTTTTAAAGAAGTTTTAGTAGCAACATTTTGTTTTTATGAAATGGCAACTCCGTTCAGGACTGCCATCTTGTTTGGGTGCGATTGGTTGGCGCTTTTTTCGGTAGCCAATAGGAACCCGTTATTTTCCCTCCAACATTGTGAACAAGAAGATTATTGGCTGACGACACAGGAGACTTAAACCAATCAGAGCTCGTCATTTTACCGCTAAAACGTTGAATATGAAATTCGAGAGGTGGAAAGCGCGGGAAACTTCCGTTCGGGTGGTTTGGTTCTGTGTAAAATTATTAAAATTATTCTTTAATTTAAGGATCAGATAAGCTATTTTGTGTAATATTGTATATAATTTATGTTTTATTTAGTGTAAATAGTAGTTGTTGTAAATATCTACTGATTTGGTAAGTTTTTTTTATTATTGATTCCTTACTATGGGGGATGATCCCCCTGACCCAGGGGGCACGGTGCCCCCTGTCGGCTTAAATATAACGTATGATGATCTCCAGCACAATGAAACGTCGTCAGCAATGGATACCGAAGATGGTTCTTTATTGAAAAGTGCAAGAAAACGTGTGCGGTCTTTGCACAAAGTGTGCAAACACTGCAACAAGAAGCGTAGAAAGAAAGATGGAAAAGTAAGTCATTTACACTGCAAATGTGATTTAGACGAGATTGAAGACAGTTTCAAAATTCCAGCCAATACTAGTAACGGTCCTAGTGTCTCAAAGCCACTTATTACCACCACTCCTGATGCAACTACTCGGGAAAATTCCCAAATTCCCATTCGGAATTATGAGGCCACTGACTTAGCCCCTTATGTTGTCCATGTGCAAAGAAATCAGACTGATCCTGCCGATCGTTCTTATTTGAATCCAATTCAATTTGGAAATTTTTTAAAGAAAAATTTTGTTAAAAATATTGTCAACGGTAGTTTAAAGAAGATCGGCAGGAACAGGTTGTCCATATCATTTACTACGCATGATGATGCAAATAATTTTATTCATCATCCAGGCCTTGTTGAACAAAACATGAAAGCCATCATCCCAACTTTTAATATTACTAGAATGGGTGTAGTAAGAGGTGTCCCTGCAAGTTGGTCAGACTCTGAAATTCAGGAAAATATTTCAGTACCTATCGGATGTGGTAAGATTTTAAAAGTGCGAAGAATTAGAATGAAAACAATAGTTAACGGCAATACAGTTTTTAATAACTCTGAGACAGTCATTTTGACATTTGATGGCCAGGTTCTTCCAAAAAGAATTTTCATGTGTTATACAGCTCTTCAAGTTGACTTATATGTGTATCCTACAATTCAGTGCTACAACTGCTGCCGCTTCGGTCACACGAAGGCTCAGTGTAGATCAAAACCACGATGTTACAAATGCAGTGACCAACACAATGGTGAATCATGTTTTATGGAAGAAGACAACTATTCTTGTTGTCTTTGTTCGGGCAATCATCTGGCAACAAGTAAGTCCTGTCCAGAGTTTATTAGACAGAAGGAAATAAAACTTTCAATGGCTCAGAACTGCATTTCTTATGCAGAAGCATCAAAAATGCATCCTCCAGTTTCAAGATCTTATGCAGATATAGTTGCTTCTTCTTCTTCTTTTAAACCTTCTCTGAATAGTGGGCCTAGCCCCAATTTTGCTTCTGCTCCTGGTCCCTCTCGTTCTTATAGAAAAACTGTCACCTTAAAACCACGTATTCCATCGAAGCCCGTATCAGGTGGCTACGACCGTGCTGCTCATGCATCTTTTGCGAGGGAGTACAACATGTCTAATGTTTCCAGCCCTAATGGTGCTGTTATTAACCAAAAAGCCAACGAATCCAGCCCCGAACCGACCATAGCTGAAAATATTAAATCTCTCATAAAGTTGCTATCTAGTTGCAACTTGCTTTCTCCCAATTTACCGTCCAACGTTGCCGAAATAATTGTTAACTCTCTATCTCCTTACATCGTCAATAACGAATCACAAAATCATACAGTGGAACAGTAGAAGTATTTGCCCTAAAAAGACTGAACTTATTCATTTATTAAACACACATAATCCATCAATTATTTGTTTATCTGAAACTTGGCTAAAGCCTGATTATTTATTTAAAATATCAGGTTTCTCTTCTGTCAGAAATGACAGAGACGACGAGGGTGGCGGTGTTGCCATACTTGTCAAAAATTCCATCTTATTTCAATCATTTTCTCTTCCCACTCTTAGTGATGGCATTGAAGCCATCGCTATTATTGTAAATAATGTTTGTATAATATCTATTTATATTCCCAATCCTTCTGCTGCTCTTTATTACGAACTAAGTCAATTAATGTCTATCCTTCCAAAGCCATTTTTATTGTTGGGAGACTTTAACTGCCAGCACCAATGCTGGGGTAGCCATAAATCTAATTATTATGGTGAGGAAATGCTGGATATTGTAGACTCACAAAACCTATGTATCTTAAATGACGGCTCCCCAACTCGGCTTAGCCGACCTGGTGAAGGCCCTAGTGCACCTGACCTCTCTATATGCACTCCTGATCTGGCTACATTTCTTTCTTGGTGTACTCATAAATCTACTTGTGGAAGTGATCATTTTCCTATTATAATAACGTATCCATCATTGTGTCCTATAAGTTAAAAGCCTGAACCAAGATTAAGACATAGGCTTCCCACAGACTGGACAATATTTTCTCAACGGGTGGAACAAAAGATCCAATTGCTTCCTTCCGTCAGTCTAAACAACGGCCCTGAATGCTCCGAAGCTTTTTCTAAGATATTAATTGAGGTGGCTGATGAAATTTTCCCTGTTAAAAATGGGGGTTGCCGTAGAATACCTTTTCCTCCTTGGTGGGACAGAGATTGCACTGAAGCAATAAAACGTAGAAAGGATTCTGAAAGAAATTATTGTCAGGTTATGACATCGGAGAATTTTGAGACATACACTCAAGTTGCAGACTCTACCCGAAAGCTTCTTAAGAAAAAGAAGTTTGAAGGATGGAGGAGCTTTTGTGCATCATTAAGCCCTGATGTTTCTCCATCTATGGTTTGGCAAAATATTAGAAGATTTAGAATGGCCACTACTGTTTCTTCCCACTCTCAGCTATCTCCTGATTTAGCTAATAAGTTTCTAGACAATCTAGCCCCTCCTTTTGCACCTGAATCTAGTTTAATTTTACACTCCGTTCCATCTTCCATTTGCAGTGATTTTACAGGGCTTAACTCTCCATTTTCTTTATCAGAATTAAAGGGTATTTTGACGTATATTAAGGATTCATCTCCTGGTGATGACGGAATACCTTATTCTTTTGTAGTTAACTGCAGTGATCCCACCCTTATGTATTTTCTTGAGGTTATTAATTCCATAATGCTGTCTGGAAATGTTCCATCGTCTTGGAAATCTCAAACTGTTATCCCTATTTTGAAGCCAGGGAAGCCATCTTCAGAACCCTCCTCATTCCGTCCAATAGCGCTGTCATCTGTTCTGGCCAAACTTGCCGAACATTTGGTTAAGAATCGTTTAGAATGGTTTATGGAAAGTAACGGATTATTGACCGCTGGACAGTTTGGTTTTAGAAAGGGTAAATGTACTATGGATAATGTTAGTATCTTAATATCTGACATTCATCTGGCTTTTACTAATAAAAATTCTCTACTTGCCGCCTTTTTAGATGTTAGTGCTGCGTATGATAATGTTCAGGTTTCGGTTTTGCAAAAGAAATTACATGATCTAGGTATCCCAATAATACTTTCTTCCTTCATTATTAATATGTTGTATGAACGGTTCATTCATGTAGATTTACCAGACGGTTCGCGGTTGTCCAGATGCATCTGGAAGGGCCTTCCTCAAGGATCCGTACTTAGCCCCATTCTATATAACATCTACACATATGACTTAGAGTCTGCACTTAGTAATTCCGTCAAAGTTCTTCAGTATGCTGATGATTTACTTATTTATACCTCAAATGATGATATTAAGAAAGCCAGCGACACATTATCAAATTCTCTTTATCAACTTAAGTGCTGGCTCAATTGTAATGGCCTTGAATTATCAGTTTCTAAAAGTGCTGTAGTTTTATTCACAAGGAAGCGGATTCTTCCAACAATTATAGTTAGTTATGGTGACAGTACAATCCCAGTGAAAACGGAAATTAAATTTTTAGGTGTCATTCTCGATTCTAAGCTGTCTGGCGTTCCTTACTCTGAGTACATAGCTGCCAAGTGTGAGAAGAATTTGAACATTATTAAATGTTTAACGGGTGTTTGGTGGGGTGCTCACTCTTTTTCTTTAAAACTGGTTTATAACGCTCTTATAAGAAGTCATTTAGACTATGGTACATTTTTATTAGAACCGTGTAATATGTCTACACTTAATAAATTAGATAAAGTTCAATCAAAAGCATTAAGGATTATTTTGGGTGTTATGAAAAGTAGCCCCATCAATGCAATGCAAGTTGAAGCTGTGGATGCCCCTCTTAACATAAGGCGACAGTACTTGTCAGACAAGTTTCTCTTTCGTCGTGTGCAACTTTTTAATCATCCTCTACTCAGTTTATTGCATTGTCTTTCGGAGGAAAATAATGTTTCTTCCTATTGGCTTCATAAAAAGATACCCTGTGTAGTTATCGTAAATATTTAAACTTTCAGTCCCCTATTGCTAAATTCCTATATCATCCCCTGTTTACTGTTCCATACGAAGCATTAACTTTAATTCCGGATGTTCGTTTAAATTTGGGAATTGATAAAAATCATGTTGATGCTACACATTCTTTTAATTTCGTAAGAGATTTAGATTTTCATGATTGGCATTACATTTATAGTGACGTGTCGAAACACTCACTTGATGGAAATGTAGGTGTTGGGGTATTACATGCACAATACAATATTGTGCAAAAAATTAAGCTCCCTATAGAGTGTTCAGTTTTTACAGGAGAATGTTTTGGCCTTTTTAAGGCTGTAGAGTACATTCTTATAGCTAAATTGCCGAAAACTGTTGTTTTTTCTGACTCCATGAGTGCTCTTCAGGCTCTTTTAAAATTTCCATTTAAGTCAAATTCGATATTTCCTATAATTTTAGAGATAAGAAATTTGTTGTTAAAATGTACTCTTAAAAATTATTCCGTAGTTTTTGCTTGGGTGCCGGGTCATTCTGGAATCTTGGGAAATGAGCGTGCTGACCAACTAGCAAATGATGCTGTGAATTGTGGTGATGTAGCATACTTGAAAATTTATGCTCATGATCTGGCATCGGTTCCTGGTCTTCATCTTAAGGAAACTTGGGCTGAGGATTGGGAACGGAGTGGTCGGGTCAGGGGCAAACATTACAGGGATATTCAGCCCTCTATTCCTCTTAAACCTTGGTTTAGCAAAGTTAAGTTGGGCAGAAGAGCAACGTCTGTACTCAGCCGAATGAGAATAGGACATGTATGTACTCCCGCTCACTTGTTCAGATTTGGAATTGTCCCGAGTAATTTGTGTGAATGTGGAGAAGTTGGTGATGTAGACCATATTTTTTTCAACTGCCCGCAGTTTGACACCTTTTCATTTATTCAAAAACTGCTACACATAAACGTCTTTCTTCCTACGTCCGTTAAAGTTCTTTTAACTAATGATAACCCTTCGGTATACAAATGCCTTTCGGAGTTCATTGAACAGAATAATATTAGAATTTAAATATATTTTTCACTATTTTTACGTATTTCCTATCCTATATAATTATCCTTGTATCATATTCCTATTTTCCTATCCTGATCCTTAAAAAAAAAAAATTTTTTCCAAATTCCGTTCCTACCTTCCTAATTTATTTCCGTGTTCTATAAGTTTCCTCGCTTTTAATTGCACATAAGTCATAAACGTGTCATTGGCCAAACGCTGACCGCGAAGTGCCACAATAAAAAAAAAAATTCGAGAGGTGGCCATGTTTGCAACATTCTTTACGCGCAGTCATAGGAGTTAGACCTAGTAAACTGTAGCATTTTATTAAATAATTATTAATTGTTCTGTAAATAGTTTGCTATCAAGTAAATAAATTATATTTTACCAAGTTCTACGGCAGTTTTAAATTTGGAAGCATCCAGGGTGACAACGCGCTTATATATGGGAACTATAAATTTTTTTTCGTATTTTGACCTACAAGTATGTTCCTTGGGGAAGTTGTTCAGTTTCATGGACTGATTAACCACCAGAGAGGTTGAAAGAGAGATACCTAAAGCTATGTTTAACAAGCGAAACATTTTTCCATACTTGTACACCTGTTTAAACAAATGGCGCTAATTATTATTGCACTTAGCTGATTACTTGATTAGTCAGCCGCTTGGGATTAGCATGACAAGTGAAGGACTAACAAACTTATCGGTTTGTTTTCAAGGGGCCTTGTAGAATTGTTAAATATTTGTAATGCGCGCGGTACGAGCCAAACTCAACCGTAACACTTTACAATAAGAGTTGCGTTGCTTTCGAGAACTGAAACAATGTTCTGTAAATGTGTTATATACCCTTCGTGACTTGACTGCAGGTTTCAGTATTGATCTCATTGAATTTAGTAAATTCAAAGTGTTGTCGGTCACGAAAATGTTCCCATAGGCGCCGTAAAAGTTAAGAATGGATTAAACACTAGCTATGTGATCGTTGACCCGTCTGAGTATGAGCATAGTATTAGACTAACATAACATAAGAAAAAGTTGAGGGGATTCTCAAATATTTTCCGATTGAATTAAATTTTATGCTGATCATATCAGCCTATTGCAGTCCACTGCTGAACATAGGCCTCCCCCAAGGTGCGCCACTTTGCACGATCCTCCGCTGTTTTCATCCAGCCACTACCCGCTATCTTCTTTAGGTCATCTGACCATCTGGCTGGCTGGGGGGCTTCCTACACTACGTTTGCCAAGACGTGGTCTCCATTCGAGAACCTGTCTACTCCAACGCTCGTCGGTTCTGCGACAGACATGGCCAGCCCACTGCCACTTCAGCTTGCTACACTTTTGGATAATATCCATCACTCCGGTTTTCTGTCGGATGACCTCGTTTCGGATTCTATCCCTTAGCGAGATCCCGAGCATGGAGCGCTGCATTGCTCGCTGAGCGACGTGCAATCGGTGGGCCAACCTCACTGACATGTTCCACGTTTCGGCTCCGTAGGTCATGACTGGTAGGACGCATTGATTAAAGACCTTGGTCTTTAGACACTGCGTGAGTGGCGACTCGAAATTTTATGCTGGAGTGAAAGAAAAACTTAAAATGTACCAGGTGCCAACTCTACCCAGGCATAATGAAAAAATTCAGTAGGTAATAGGAACGCCAGGTTTTTGTTGTATAGTGAGCGAAAGGCTGACAACCTCTCACCACTGTACATCATGTTTCATCTAATAACCCTCAGAATTTATGTCTAAGATGGTATCAATTGGTTCTGAAGTGGTTCTGAACCACTGATGCTCTGCCTACCCTGTATAGGATTACAGGAGCGAGCGTATGTAATGAATTATTTCCATGTGTATGATCTCAGTTGACACCACACATTGGTAGCTTAAAGGTAAGTTGTGGAGCACAAGAAGAAAGTCACAGTTGAAACTATTATCACTTGTATTATTATAAGTTCGTTAAAATACAGTAGCGGTTTAGAAGTTTAGCGACTCTCTCTCTCTCACGTGTGTCTAGGTAGACAGTCGGTGACGTACTCGATGTGAATAAGTTTTATATAAAGTAAGTAATTACGTGCGGTGCTACGTAAACAAAAATGCATGTACGGTGAGTGAACCGTACACCATGGGCAAACAATGCTCGTTGTCGACATATTCGATACCAACCAGCCTGTATACAAAAACATTTTGCATACTCTTATCAAAGTAATCGAACTTATGCAACTTTTTTTAATAACATTGTTGGTAGCACTGTTAAGTCCGTATTACAGAACGCGACTCAAGACTCTGATCTATACTTGAGTAGCAGTCGTCTATGTCATTTTGATAGTGAGAGAAAGAGACAATCAAATACTTAAGTATAGATCAAGTCTCCTTCTGTAATACGGGTCTTAGTTTGGGAAGGAAAACAGGCTTCTAAGAAATCTAGGCGTGCGTCTTCGCTCGAGACACTATACCACGTCATATATTGAGTTTTCTTATATAAGGTAGAGAAATATAAAATCAGAACAATAACCATCGAAAAGCTTTGGTGTAACCATACTACGCAATTGACGCATCATCCCAATTTCTAATTTATGCATTTCCTAATTAATGATGTTAATATAATAAGTTCCTCGATACAATACTTAATTAGTGATTGAGCACTATTACTAATCATAAATTAAAATTGTTTTCTGCTTAAATTCCCCGTGTTTAACTCTATGACTCAAACATATTGTTTTCTTATCTCTACATATGGACCATTATTGACCTGCAGGTTGAGAAACACTGCATCACTTTACTCAGATACCGTGTAGCTCAGTAGGATATTAATAACATTACACTGGAATCCATTTACTGATAAAATGCTTAATGATGTTGAATTTGTATATTTATCTTAACTACTGGTTTTTATGAAGTGTATTTGTGTAGATTCTATTAATGTATTTAAATTAAATTAGCGAAAATTCGGTAATAGGATTCTATCCATGAAACTGAACAACTTGTTTACTAAAAAACTAAATTCTGAAAAAAAAATTAGTAAAAACTTTCAAATAATTTGTACAGATAGCAGCACGTCATGTTACCCATTTGCATTTCGAAAGCCGGTGCTATTGCTAGCTAGATAAGGACGACATCGAGGTCAACACGTACAGCTTTATGTGCTACCTTGTGTACATCACTCAGTTGCAGAAACGTTTATTAAAGTTAAAGAGTCTTTAAATGTAATGTTGCCTTTGCCTACGTCAACAATACGAAAAGTGAGAGTTAATATTATAGTACTTAAATGGAAGTTTCTAGGTGTTCCATAGTCAATCCCTACTTCCCTACTAATAAATATTATAAATTCGAAAGTAACTGTCCGTCTGTCACGCTTTCACGGCTAAACTACTGAACCGATTTTGATGAAATTTGATAATAGATTAGACCTTGGGAAAGGACATAGGCTACATTTTATCCCACAGCTGGGCACGATATAACCTGTAGTTCACGCGGGCGGAGCCGCGGGCGGAAAGCTAGTTGATGGATATGTAAAAGATGTTTACTCAATGCCCCAAGTTAAAGGGCAAAGTTTGTACATTGTTATTTGAACATTATCACTAGCAGACAAAAAACTAGGGTGGGTACTTAATTGAGGGAACAGACTGTATGTATTGTTCAGTTTAGTGGGCATTTTTTCCAAGCCTCCTGGTTTAAATAGTACTAGGTTTCCGCCCGGGACTTCGTCTTGTTGTATCATGGGCGAAAGGCTAACCACCTCTCACCATTACACAATATGTTCCATCTAATAACCCTCACCATTTGTGTCAAATTAAATGGTTTTCTAGAACCACTGATGCTCTGCCTATCTCGTTAGGGATTACAGGCGTGAGCGTATGTATGTATGTGTTAATCCAGGCAAAATTGGCAAATTTTAGCAAAATTGGTCCAACCGTTTGAGCATGAAAGAGTAAAAAACATACATACATCTTCACAAACATTCGCATTTACAATATTAGTAGGATTAAAGATACCTTGTTGCAATCAATGAGGACTGCTGGACATTCTCCTATATGTAATGTTGCTAAGTATATGAAGATATTGATGACTATCTATTTCCTATTCATGTTTTTAAGTAAGCTAAAAGTCTATATTGACTCTATGCTAAAAGGCTGAATCATACTAAACAAATAGAACTCGTCTGAGTATCTCTTTGTATTGTTTTGCATTGAGTTGATGTTTAGTTTAGATGAGTAAAAGAGGTTTACCTAACTGGGAACATGGAAACAAAAGGGCTTTTGTATAAAGATTGTGGGAATAGGATTTTTTAAAAATAGGCTTCATTAAGCTAGATTAGACTAATGAAATTGATATAAATCCAGAAAAATTAAAAGAGTAAGCAGTTTTAACAAACAGCATGTACTTACTTGTACTTGTGTTATATTTGTATGCTTGTCCTTACTAATAATCTATACTAATATTATAAAGAAGGAAAGTTTTGTATTTTTGTATGAATGTAACGAATAGGCTCCTAAACTACTGGACTGATTTCAAAAATTCTTTCACCATTAGGATGCTACATTATCCCTGAGAAACATAGGCTACATAATTTTCCCGAATTCCCACGGGAACGAAGTCCCGAGCGGGATGCTAGTATATTATAAACACGAAAGTTTGCATGGATGTTTGTTACTCTTTCACGCTCAAACAGCTGGACCAATTATGATAAAATTTGGTATGGAGGTAGCTGACACCCTGGATTAACACTTAAGCTACATAATTTTCCCTAATTCCCACGGAAACGAAGTCCCGGGCGGAAAGTTAGTTGAATATATTTACCAGCAGCAGTACCCCACAAGCCTATAAATGTTTATCTTAAATTCTGTTAAATTTTAATATGAAATTAAAGGAAAGTACATCTGCTTGCAGGTTGAGTATATTGTATAATATTCAAACAAATAAATGCTTTCTGTTTCTGTGCGAACATTCTGATAGTCAAGAGACACTAGTTTCCTTACAATAATAATAAAGACACTGAAACATTGGCACTGACCCAACTTAGAGCTGCGAACTCACATTTGTAAACAACTTAAATTTATACCGAGAAAAGTATGTTTGCATTTAGATTTAAAAATAAAATTTTAGGTTAAAGATTTTAAAGTTACGTTTCCTAGTGACAAGCAGTTTACAAAGCCAAGTCCAAGGTCACGTGAACAAGGCAAAGCAATGCAATTAACAGAAAAAATATTAGTCATACTGACAAAACTTGTGAATACGTATTGTTTTCTTATTTTGTCAATTATCTTAAACATGGTGACTAACACTCAGTTGCAGAGACGTCCATTATAGTTAATGCAACTTTAAGTATCATACTGTCACTTTCCATCTAGTTGATGTAGACAAGGACGGCATTACATTTAAAAAAGCTTCAATTTAATGAACATTTCTGTTCATACTACAGCAACCAGCTTATAAACTTATTTGGGTAGATAATTTTTTTTGCTTTTTCTACATTTGAGGCAAATAATTGTGGGTTGATTCGCTTCCTTAAGAGAGCTATTTAATAGTGTAAAGTTGCAGATAACTCATCACAACATTGACTTATATTTAGATTTGAAATATCTCTATGTAACTGGATATGTGAGTAGAGGGTCACACAGGAGATCAAATCCTTCCTCTTTAAACCATACTTTAAAACGTTGACCGCCAAGCACAAAAACAGTGTTTTTCATATTTTAGACTTAACTTTTGGTAAATTGTCTTTTTTTTTGCCATAATTTTTGACCTTTATGTCATACAAGAGAACCCACTTAGACCGAAACAACCGTTTCAGTCTAAGTGATTCCATAATAAAATGTAATAAAACGTGTATCCGGCTGGAAACACTGGCCTCTCAATGAAGCACTGCCCGTGTGTCCAAGGATACATATGGCCTCAGGAGGTGGCACCTTGTGTTTCCAAAAGGATACACATGGCAGTCAACATGTCAATATTAACCATTTTTTATTTTTCAAATAAAATAGGTATCTCAAACATTGTTTGCTTTACATATCTAGGGGTCATGGTCATTATCACATCTGTGCTACTTTGTGTTTGGTTAAGATGTTATTTATTTTGAGTTTCTTGATAGTTTGTGGATTAAAAAAGCTTAAAGCTTTTTTTGTGCAATACAATATTTAACATTGAGAGGCTCAACTGCCTCACTACATAAGATCGGGACGTGGTCCAGCACGATATGTGAAAAAATATTCTATGGGTTATTTCAAATCAACAAAAGGGGCATATTTACCTCGGGAAACCCTTCATTTCCATATTCGAATAGCTGTTTGAACGCGAGGTCGTTGCGCTGGGCTTCCGTCAGGAAAGATTCCGTCTCCCCAGCGTCAGATCTCTTGTGATGAAGTTTCACGGTACCCGCGAAAATAGGAGTAGCTATCTTTGGCGTAAACACATTATCCTCCACACCTCTTTCCAACAAAGGCTTCGGAATATCTTCCTCGAGAGATGGATCCCCGTCAGACATCACAAAACACCACTTAGCACATCACCAAATCATACCACGAACTTCCGATTAGTCAGCCTCCGGCGAGATGTTGATTTTGCAACTGGATTTCTCTAGATTATTCACAAAACTGAGGTATTTAATGACTAACAAGAAACTTTCACGAGGAACTGTTTTTGATTTAGATTTTTATTTAGAGCATTACCCACGCATACACACTAAAATAAATAAAATTGTGAAGAAATTCACTGCCTAAAGTCGATCCATCAATCGGAAATGGAGAAGAAAGGGATGGCTGCGCATTTTTCGCCAAAGAACAACAAGGATGGAAAAGATTTTTGACAAATTTGACAGGTGCGCTTATTGAACACAAAAAAGGCGACAACAGATAAATTCTTAAATATTATCGGTCCATATGTTGAAGCTGATCAATATATACAGATACAGCTGATACACGTAATTATAATATGTTAAAGTTTAAGCCTAGTTTACCTATTAAATATATATTTTTTAAGTTAATTATCCGGAAAGTATTTCTTTTAACTTTCGTTGATTATAAAAGTCTACTCTACTCACAGATCGATAACCGAAACCGATGCAGTATTGCCAGCTTATTTATAAATTGGATACTAAAAGAAAAGTTTGATTCAAAAGTGTCGCGGAAACATCTGCTTTTGAAATAATATTTTATGTTGGTAATAAATTCTGCCACGCCGATCTCAAAATGTCAAATCGCGTCGATGGGTGAAAATTGGAAATAGGTTGCCGGCGTAGTTTTTTAAGATTTTCACAGTTATTTTTACTTTGCACATGTGATTATTAGTGAAAATCTGCGAAGAAACAAATTTTCAAGATGACTGTGGAAGTGCAGAGTAAGGTGAAGGTGCCTCACCTCTCTTCCGATAAACAACTAACTTTCATCAAATTGGCTGTTTTATCAATGGCAGCTATTTTATGTAAGCATTTTCTTGTATTCTTACACTCCCATAAACTCTACTCATCTGTATTGTTCCGTTTTGAGATATGTAGACATGTTTTTGTTCGAGTAAACTTTGACTTACGTGGTCTTTAAACGTTGACGAATGGTGCCAAAAAGTGCTTACTATTCATTACAATAACACGCCGGCTTATCTTTCCAGTAACAGAATATAATAGGGCACGTTTAATTTTCCTTTCAAAACACCTTAGTTTTATGTTTCTACATGTCAAGGTAGACAAAGGGGTGTGTACCTAAATATTTTTTATTTTCAGCGTTTGGAACGCGTCTGTTTTCGGTGCTTCGTTTCGAGAGCGTTATTCACGAGTTCGATCCTTATTTTAACTACCGTACGACGAGGTACCTCACTCAAGAAGGATTCTACAACTTCCACAACTGGTTTGATGATCAAGCATGGTACCCGCTCGGGCGTATTATTGGAGGTAAGTATTTACTATTTCACTAGTGAGATTATAATATAACAATACGGTTTTTACAATTTTCTGGTGACATATAACAGTATATTAAATTTTTAAGTTATGGGACAAATGTCCCGAAAAATTCAAAGTTGTTTATTCCGAGTTTCCCACGCTATTAGCAGCTGGTTTCTTTGTGATAATAGTACAATAATAGCTATAGATTACTGGCTTGAAATATACCTTGAAATTATGCCTTTGATACCGCAAAGGGAAATGAAACTAGCTGCTTTGATTTTTGTGCAAGATTTTTTTCAAAATTCGGAGCATGAAACTTTGGACATGTAATTCTCGAAAACTATTCAAGCGAGAATCGCGGGAGTTTTACTCTTACACTTGTAATGTAAAGCTCAGTATATTTCCAAAATAAAACAACCATGTCCGATTTTTGCAAAAAAAAAAGTGTAAGTGACAGAAGAGTGTCACAAAACATTTACTTCCTCCCACCCCTCGTCACACACTTGATTTTTTTTAATAATTGTTTTTTTATTTAAATATACAGTGGAATAAACGTATGCGTTTTCTTCTTTTAACTTTAAAGAAGATGGCATTTTACCAAGTGCCGATGACAAGTATAAATCAATAATTTTATTAGTATTTGATTGTTGGCTGTTGTATACATATTTTTAATAAAATAAATAATAATAGGATGTTTGTTTATTCAGGTACCATCTACCCTGGTCTGATGGTGACTTCAGCGACATTGTACAACATAATGCAGTTTTTGAACATCACCATAGACATCAGGAACGTCTGCGTATTCCTGGCACCGTTCTTCTCGTCTCTGACAACAATTGTCACTTATCTCCTTACAAAGGAGTTGAAGGTATGTATTTTGGTGTACTATGCATTTAGTTTTGGCAATTTTTCTGTCACAATTTTCAGCGTGTTTTAAAATTAACCAAACAAAAATAAATCTAAAAAGATCACAGATCTATACAGGAGTTGGACAATATCACTTTTGAATTTAATTTAGGGTTTTTTTATCCCCAACAAAAATTAAGCACACAATATTGTTTAAAACAGGTAATCAACTGGAGTTAGTCTTTAATATAGATAGAAAGAAATAAGCAGAATACTGATTCTTACATGAAAGCTGTACAAGGCATTTTTGTAAGCTATACTATGGAAAAACTGTAGTTTTATCAGTAAGATAGAAATCCAGAGTTATATTTCTTTCTGGTTTGAGTATACATATAATGTTTATACAGACTGAGTTATTTCTGATTTATTTACCGGTTTCTAACTTTTAAGTCAGGGGTTCCCAACCTTTGGTCCACAGAAAAAAGTGGTCCGTCAATCTATGATTGAATCAAGGGCTAGGTAATAAGAGCCAGTTCACCATTTATTCAGCATTGGCCAAATTGGAAGAAACACTAGTAAAAATCCGCTCAAATAACCAGGTTCATGAAACAATGTATAAATTATAATATAATCAATAGGACGAGGGTGCAGGCCTGGTGGCAGCAGCAATGATCGCCATAGTACCGGGCTACATCAGCAGATCAGTGGCCGGGAGCTATGATAACGAGGGAATTGCCATCTTCTGTATGCTTCTCACGTACTACTTCTGGATTAAAGCTGTGAACACTGGGACCATCCTCTGGGCTACTATGACTGCTTTGGCCTACTTTTACATGGTAAGTGTATTCAACCTTTTATTGAGATCCTTGAGATCTTTATCCCTGTGTTATATTGTGGGCCAGAGCAAATGCATTTTTTTTTAAATTGTGCAGTGACTTGGAGGTCGTCCGTAAATTCACACGTTAAGGAGACAAGCGGAAGGCCGATAAAGTGTGACAAGAGGTGGAAGGGGTCAAAAGTTTTGTGAAATCATATATTTAAGTATCAAAATTCGTTAACTATTAACAAAAAGAATTACCTCTTTAATCCCAGGCAATCATGGAGACAGTGGGTTCTAATGATCCAGTATAATTTGAACTTTATTAGAAAATTCAAAAATGGTAAATATGTTTAGAGAGGGAGGGGTCTCCCATATGTGACCAGTTATGACAAGGAGGAGGGACAGTGTCAAATAATCATTAAATACTTGTGACGCAATTTATTGATGGCCCCTTCTTGAATTTGTCAAAATCAAAAATATTTAATTCCTTGAAATTAGGTGAATACATTCGGATTGGTGGACATTTACTGCACTGAAACTATTAGTAGGCCAAGTACCACATAAAATGTTATCAACAGATAAATAGTACTGTTACAATTACAAGCATTTCTGATAATTTAAAAAAATCAATAACATTATCAATCTAATGGGTTGTACTGACCACTACAAAAAGGATTATTGCAAATGAAAATTATGATAGTAAATGAAAATAAAAGTTAAAGTAATTATTGTTAAGTTCATAAACTGAGTTTCTGAGTAACTTTTGTTTCGAGGCAAAAATAACCAGATGGCAAAGTGTAGGTAAACCGTTTAATGAGACCTCGCCCGCGCCGTCAGGATCCGAGGGGGGGCGACAAAGGGGACCGAGAGAGGTGCGGGCAGTGGGTACATTTCCGCCCGCACCTATAGCGTCGAGGTAGGAGAGTACAACTTTTTTTTTCAGCTCATATACATTCCCACTGAGAACACGTGCCTCCCTTCGGAACGCGAAGGTTTAAGCCATAGTCGACCAAATTTAGGCCTAATGTGATTGGTGTACTGCTTGTCTTTCGTGCTGATTTCATCACGATATTTTCCTTCATCGTTGAGCAAGTGATAATTCATGAAAAAACCCGTACATAAATTCGAAAAGATGAATTTAGTGGTACAGGCCCGCACCAGGAATTAAACCCGCAACCTTCCGGTTACAAGTCTGGCTCATTACCAACTGGGCTATCACTGCTTTTTTTATGATTGAGCGCAACTGATGATTATTACCATTGATTGACTGTCCCACATTTAAGATTGCAGTAGAACTGTGTTGTAATCTCCCAGTCAATCACACATCAACAAGGTGAATGCTTCACACCAGGTAGACTATGTATCTTACTGGTTTTTGCGCTTTCATACATTCAGCCCCTTCGTAGATACGGTTTCTAACCATGAGATATTACTTACGTTTCAGTCATTATGAGTACATATCCGTTCTAGTTACATATTTAAGTCTGCTATCTTGAAAAATTGGTAAGGGGACATCTCCGAATTTCGTTTCAGGAAATGTGCAGTCATTTAAATCGCAAAATTAGTAAAGAAAAAAAAAGAAAAATTAAGGTATAAATAAGTCCCGGGTTCCACAACTGGGAATCAAAACGTTAGCAGGTACATTATGTCCACTTTCATAAAACCACTATGTAACAGGTTGGTAGGAGGTACCAACCACTATGTAACATTAGCTATTAAGCATGTTGAAATTTTTTTATTTTTTTATAAAACGTCTTCAAATCAATTTTTATGAAATTGTATTGTACTTTGCATTTTTGACCACAATCTAGCATTGGACAAAGATGTGATGGAGGATGTATCAAGAATAAACTTAAATATCCGGGTTAAACAATCTCGCAAACAAAGTCACAGACGAAATGTTAAGTTTTAAGCTTACTCGTAGTTATAGAGAATGTTTGATCTCCAACATTTTGTAGGTAGTTTATTATAAGTTTATTTCTGTAGAGCTTACCTCTAAAATTGCCACATGTATGTTCTTATTCTAATTATAAGTACGACCTCTATTATAGTAAAGATAATTATAAGTACCGCCTCTACAGGGGTTTAGGTATCTCTCTTCCAACCTCTCGGGTGGTTAATCAGTCCATGAAGCTGAACAACTTCCCCAAGGAACATAGGTCAAAATACGAAAAAAAAATTTGATCTCCCATACAAAATGCTATATGCTGATGAAGTTTGTATGGGAACTCAAAATATTTTTTTTCGTATTTTGACCTATGTGTTCCTAGGGAAAGTTGTATAGTTTCATGGGCTCATTAACCACCCGAGAGGTTGAAAGAGAGATACCTAAAGTCCTGTATATAGAGTTATAATCACTTACGTAACCTGCAATTTAAAAATAAAGACTAATTTATTTCTCTCCTAGGTATCATCATGGGGAGGCTACGTGTTCCTCATAAACCTGATTCCTCTCCATGTGTTCGCTCTGATGCTGCTGGGTCGATTCTCTGCGCGAGTGTACGTCGCGTACAGTACTCTGTACTGCATTGGCACCATACTGTCTATGCAGATCTCCTTCGTTGGATTCCAACCTGTGCAGAGCTCGGAGCATATGCTGGTAAGGATTATAGCTTAATGTCGTCATTAAAGGCTTAGCCACAGCTATGGAGATGATAGAGCAGGGGTGGCCAACTTGATTATACCCAAGATCTCCTGTTTAGTAACGAAACCCTGTGCGATCTACCAATTACATACTTCTTGAAATCTTAAATGAAACAGCGTAGTTCAGTATATTAAGAGAAAAAACTTAATTCTGAAATGTTTATTTTTATTTTTTTGCCTTGCCACGATCGACTGGACTAACAGTCGCGATCGACCGGTTGGCCACCCCTGTGATAGAGCAATGGAGATCGAATTTGGTTTTTCCACGCCGTCGCCGCTCTTAGCGTCCATAATGTCATGATTTTTTCAATCTCTGAGTATTTTAATCAAAATTATTAAAATATAGAACGTCTATTAGCTTCCCAAAAAAAACAACGGGTTGCACTCCGGGAGTGCCGGCAGAAGTGAAAACTTGAACATTATCGTTGTGCATTCTTCTTCTTCTTAGCGAATCAATATAGAAATTAATATAGAAATAAAACTAAATACACAAAAAGAGTCCGTTATTGTCTCAGGATTCCAACCCTCGACCTGTTGTTTACAATCTGGCAACTTTTCCACTCGAGCAAACTGTCTACTTTCAATTCAGTAAAATAGTCTAGCGGTATTTGCGCACTATGTGCAAATAATCGTTGAAATCGTTGACATCTGTCACAGAGATAATTTTACCATAGGGCTGCCATCCGTCCGGGTTTCCACCCATACTTCAAAGTACACAACGCTGCTAAAGAAGTTTTTACATAAAAAAAGGTGGCAACCCTATCCTACGCATTTTCTATCAGGGTCGCGTGACATCTGACGTGAGTTCATCGCGAGTTTAACATTTTTCCTCATACTATACTTCATTTCTTTTAGCATTAGAATCTTGTAAAATTTGAGTCTTTCATCTGTCACGTTCATGTGTGGCAAAAGAAAAAAATATGAATAATTGAATATTGTATTTTTAATTTATGTTTTTAGGTTCTAAATGCCCAATAATGTGACAGTTTATTTATATTATTAATAATATTACATTGTAATTTCAATGTATACTACGAAACTTAAATTAATACAATATAAACAATTAATTTTGAAAAGTTTAACCTATAAAAGACTTCAAGAAGCAGAGGTTGCAAACATAAAATATCACTCTTCTCTCACAAGAGTACGAGTGTGATCAGTAAATTTTGCAGTTTGAGGATTTCCATTTGTTGTTATATTTTGTGTGTTTTTGTTGTTGTTAATTTTCAAATGTAAACTGATTAACCACCTCTCGGGTGGTTAATCAGTCCATGAAACTTAACAACTTCCCCAAGGAACATAGGTCAAAATACGGAAAAAAAAATTATCTCCCATACAAAATGCGCTATATGCTGATGAAGTTTGTATGGGAACTCGAATTTTTTTTTTCATATTTTGACCTATGTTCCTTGGGGAAGTTTTTCAGTTTCATAGACTGATTAACCACCCAAGAGGTTGAAAGAGATTTACCTAAAGCCCTGTATAAAAAGTACGTGTATTGTTATAAAGTTGGTTCGCTATCCCTCAGGCTCTAGGCGTGTTCGGTCTATGCCAGCTATACGCGTTCACTCAATACCTGCGCGCTCACCTGTCTCCGGCCAACTTCGAGCTGCTGTTCAAAGCGCTGGTGACCACGCTGCTCGCCACGCTGGGGACCTTTGTCGTCGCGCTCACTATCACTGGTAAGCAATAAAAAACATTTTTTTTTTGACAAGTATACTTATTGACTTGGGGAAAAACACATCTAAATCGGTCCATTCGTTTAGGAGCGATGATGTTATAGGGTAGCTACATAAACGCGCCGGGGCTTCGAAGGAGTCAATACCGATACACCGCACCAGCTCTCACAATGCCACAGACATATATATACACACATGGACATATATATACATGCTATTTAAGTATTGTATAGTTCTTCATTGTTTATTTGTCTTTCTGTATCTATTCTATTAATTTTTCTAATCCTTTTTGTACTTTACGCCTACTCATCAAGATTTCTTCTCAATGTTCGTTAGGTTGACTGGAAGAGATCCCCTAGTGGAATAAGTCCGCCTTTGTACCTTAAATGTATTCTAACTTTAAGTACCATATTTTTCTCCTGTAAGAATATTTATTGTACAATAAAGGATTTACATACATACATACATACACACAGATACACACGTCAAACTTATAACACTCCTGTTTTTGGTAGGGGTTAAAAAACAGGAGATTCTGACTTTGCCAAAATCTTATGAAATAAACGATCCTCTTAAAAACAAGACAAACCAATAGTTAATTAATTATTATTAAATACAAACCTGTTATAACTTCAAAATGACGTCGCGACGTCGGTTGTGGAGCAAAACTCAAATGGGGAGCGAACACCGGCTTCTTCAAAGGAAATAGTTTGACTACCCGCTCAAGTCGAACCGAGTCCTTTTATACAGGGTGTAAGGGACAGATTAGCAAAAACTGAAACCCTGAATTCAGATCATCATTCATTGCCTAATACTATGAGGCTGGCATGACCATCCTGATATGGTCGAAGCCTCAACAAAAACTAGATAAAAAAAATGATCATCATTCTAAATGATTTTCCAGTAGAATTTTCTTTAGGAATGTTTTTCATGTTTTTTTTAATATTTTCTGGTTTAAAATTAAATAATTTATCGTAATACATTACATTTTCCAATAAAAAACGATGATAACAACGTAAAACACGAAAACCAGCAATATACATCGTATTCTAACAGCGGAGCGGCGTGGGGGGACCGCGCCCGGGGCCCGTTTTAGCGGTACATTGCGTAGCGCCAAAGTAGGTTAATAACAAAAAATCCTTAACTTGACATTTCCGGGAAAAAATAATGACTTGTAGCCGATCATAATAAAAGGTAGATTCCACCATTTAAGTATTTGCTAAGCTGTCCCTCACGACCTGTATAAGTTGCTGCGGGCTCTGATACAGTGGGCGCGAGAATAAAGGGGTAGGATTTTCTCATTTAGGATTTACTGTACCTCTGGGGGTTGGGTATTTCTTAATAAAGCATGTCTCTGAGTCATAAAGCATTCATTTATTTATGTAGGCTGGTCTTATAATACCTCGGTTGGTAATAACCTTCTCTACTGATCTGAATGTTGCGGTTGCGGGTTCAATTCCCAACCAACACAAATATTTTTTTTAATCTAGTTTTTGTTGAGGCTTCGACCATATCAGGATGGTCATGCCAGCCTCATAGTATTAGGCAATGTTTTAATTATCCTGTTTAATTTGAAGCGACGCCCTGCAAAATCGGTACAGCTTGATCGCAAGTGGACACAATCTCTCCGCCAAAATACAATTGATATCCCCACCACAAATATTTGAAAATCCTTCCTTAACATTATAAAAGTTATAGTTTGTGAGGATTTATGGACTTTTGTTAAATAGATAGATAGATAGATAGATAAATTCTTTATTTATACACAGTTAAATGGACAAACTAATAACAACAAAACAAAACTTAATATAACTTATAACTAATAATTAAGACAAAACAAAGGAACACTGTATATAAAAGGGTGCTGACTCAGCGTGTGCTGCCACTGGACAGCGCTGTTCTTGTCAGCGCCCGCGAGCGACCGCGTCCGAGCGGCACCAGGCATTAGGGAAACAAATAATATGAATAATAACAAATAATTGGTGTATGTGTGAGTTTGTGTATGTGTGTGAGTATGGGTAAGTGTGTCTATGTGCATACTTTCTTATGTGAAAATGGAATAGTGTGTAATGTGTAGTTGTGTTTAATATAAAAGTTGTAATGAAATAGAAATGAATGGCAATTGAATGTAAAATGAATCTTAAACGCGTATAGCTGGCATAGACCGAACACGCCTAGAGCCTGAGGGATAGGAAAACTACGGAGCAAAGGTTATTTTTGTCCTTCGCTCCGTCTTCAGGCGGCGGATGTCTCTTGGTGCTTCTATTTTCTGCAAAAAAACCTTTGCTCCGTAGCCATTAAGATTAATTTTACGTTGCTATGATCGCCGCGCGTTGATCAGCCGGCAGTTTCCACGCTACTGAACTGTACACGAGAAGGTGGAAAGCGATGATTAAGGTCCTCGTATAGGATCGAAACTGTCGGCCCAACGCCTACTTTAAGTAAATTAAGTAAAACTGTTTAATTTTAAGTTATCACTCTTTTTTGCTTACATAAGGGATTATTATAAGCGTGAGTGTGTGAGTATCCAAGTTACAGCAATCAACAGTATTGTTAACCATTTGGTCAGATAAAGCTTGTATGTGAAACTAGACGTGAACAAACTTTTAAAATTACTTATTGATTATTTACTTATTTTATATTAACCTAATTTACTGTTTATGTACACTTATATACTAGGTACTATAAATTATCATATTGTTGATTTCATTCTGTTATATTTTTATTATATGAATATTAAGCACATTATTTCAATCTCAATATTATGTATATTATATAATTATATTTAACAGACACTACACTCTACACTTACCCGCGCAACAAAACTACTGGTTCTGGCAGAATAATCAGCGTCGCAGCAGCGTCTGGCTGCTGTGACATTACAGCTGAGTCAGGGCCCTTTCATTGGCACAGTGCACACACGAATATATATTAAGTATTGTACTGTTTTGTTTTTTCTTTTTAATGTTTGTGTTGCACTGTTTAATGAATAAAGTGTTTATCTATCTATCTATCTATCTAAATCTAAATATATAAAAGGAGAAACTGACTGACTGACTGACATATCAATGCACAGCCTAAACGGCTAAACGTAGGCTATTGAAATTTGGAAAAGACGTAGCTTAGGTACCGTAGAGGTGCACTAAGAAAGGAATTCCCGAAATTCCCACGGGAACGGGAATTAGCGGGAAAATCCTTTTGTATGAAAAATCTAAACCGCTTAAGTTAGACGCTTGAAATTTGGCATGCAGGTACCTTAGTAAACTTAAAGCTTAGTTGCAACAGGATATTGCAAAATTCCCACGGGAACGGGAGTTAGCGGGAAAAAACTATTGTATGTAAAAATCTAAATCTTAAAACTAAATGAAGGTCCATTAATGGACCGTCAATTAAGTGTAATCTGTTCAAAAGAAAAAATTAACACGCAAACGAAGTTGCGGGCATCAGCTAGTATTTATTATAATGATTTGTTACAGGCAAGATCTCGCCATGGACTGGCAGATTCTATTCTCTGCTAGATCCTTCATATGCTAAGAACCACATTCCTATTATTGGTGAGTATTTCTTTAAAGTTATTAACAATAGATTTTTTTGTACAGAATTGCACTTCGATGCACTTTTGAAACTATTTTTCGTAACAGGTAGTGTCTGAAAGTCTACATTTATCGCAGTTTTTTTTTTGGAATAGAAAACAGCTGTATGCAGAAGTTGATATAAGACAGTCTTACAATTAAAGGCTAAATTATACACAACCAACAACACTATTCACAGGTTAAGTAAAAAAAAGGAAGTAGATGCTAACATATGTACATGTGTAAACTCTTTATTGCAGAATTCTACTTATTAGAAGGAAAACATAGGTCAGTAACTAAAGAACTACTTAAAGTTAAACATTTAGTTGTTCTAACATTATCAAGTCCCTGCGGATTGAACTCTTAATTTTCAGAACTGATTGCACCAATCTTTTTGTCTCAATCTCTTGTTGCATTGCATAATTAAATAAAACTTTTTAAGATACCGCCTAGTCTAGATTTTAAGTGTTATGTATCAACTGCATTGAGCAAATCATTATTTATTTATTATTTGTGAGTAGTTACGCGAAAAGGGACCTGAAGGGATCTGAAGCGGTATTCTTGTTTCTGTGGTCTTTCAGCTATTTTCAGAATATTTTTAGGTGCCGTATTTATTTTTTAATAGTTTTTTTAGTAAGCCAAGCCAGTTTTGTTTTCCCCCGCGCTCGAGGCGAAATTCATTTCGACTAAAAATTTTAAACTCAATTTACTCGCTTTTTTATTATGAGATGGGTTAACTCTTGACCCCAATCTTTACCAAAGTCGCATGAGGTCGACGATGATGGAGCGAGTTAACCCAGAAAATGCCAATAAGGCACTCGAAATCAATTATTGACCTTTGAGGTCCCTTTTTAACCTACTTCAAAAAAGGAGGAGGTTTCTCAATTCGAACGTATATATATATATTTTTTAATGTATGTTCGCGGATAACTTCGTCGTTTATGAACCGATTTTGATTATTCTTTTTTTGTTGGAAAGGGAGTATCCCAAGGGTGGTCCCATGGTAAGGAAACCAGGATCTGATGGTGCGATCCTGAAGAAATTGAGGGAAACTCTCGAAAAAATTGTCTTTTTGGGATTGAAGTCGGTGACTTTTACGTTTTTGACGTGGAAAATTATTATTGCGTAACCACTCACATTTGTTTATTTATATTACCCCAGCGTCGGTGTCTGAGCACCAGCCGACGTCGTGGTCGTCGTTCTACTTCGACCTGCAAGTGCTGGTGTTTCTGTTCCCCGCTGGGCTCTACTTCTGCTTCGCCAAGCTCACTGATGCAAACATCTTCATCATCCTGTATGGAGTGCTTAGCATTTATTTCGCGGTGAGTTCATTTATTTATTTTTACGAAGGTTTCCAACAGCATATGTTTAAAGGTTTTAAACGTCTTAGGTTGTATGCATAGCCAGTTATAGATTACCCTGGATTAGAATTAAGTTGAACTTTTTATAAACAAGCTTTTATTCAAATGTTTATTTTTTTCGTATTCTTCTCAGCAAAACCTTTTTTTTGATACCCTTATTACTCATATTAAGGAAGTGAAAAAAAGTTACTGGGCCGCTTAGACCATACACACTATAGACGGGGTACTTATGACGTCACAGCACTTTATGCAAACATGTGAGTTCCTACAAGATAGTAAGAGATAGGTTACTTTCACGTCATCTCTTTCTGGGTAACCCATTTTTTAATGTCACACCTTTCAAAGTGTGACAAACAAAGCGTTTGATCTGCAGCTTCTGTCAGTCATTACGGTGTTTAACCCTTTTAGCGCCAAGAGTTTTCGTCAAAAACACCCACCACACGCCACGACATCAAAAAAAAAATTTAATGTCGTGGCGTATTACGAACGCTTGGTGAACGATATTAAAATAAGGAAAAAAAAAATTTTTTGTCTGATATATCAGACTTTGGCGGCGAGGGCACGGGCACGAAAATAGTGTGTATGGTCTAAGCTGGGCCGCCATCTTGGTTAGTCCGCTATAATGAATTTAAAATGACGGCACTTAGCTTTACCATGCATTGTCATCAAAACTAAAGGTCTATTCAAAATAGCACAACCGGTTGAGATTTTAAACTGAACAAACATAATTCGAGTTAATAGGAGGCTTGTAGTTTAGTTTTTTTTTGCAAGTCATCTCCACTTTTTTTTCGATCGTTAAAAATTTAAAGGAAAATTATTTTTGTTTTAATTGAAGCAAACATAATTCTTTCTCAACGAGTGAAATTTTCTTGTACGTTAGATTTGAAAAAATATATCTTTGTGGACAATTTATATTTTATTCAAAGTTCATTTTTGCCAAAATCAGGAGAAAAGACACCATTTAAAGGCTTATTATAATTTCCTACCTATAAATGATGAGCTTGCGAAGCTTGAACGCGTCGAGGCTTTGTCGAGTCACCGATTCTGAAGCCTCCGCGCAATGATTTTTACACTTTGATCGCTGAGTATCCTCATTTTCACCAAAAAGAATACCACTTCCCTTCCGAAAATTTACCCCATTTTCGGGTTATTTCAGGGCGTCATGGTGCGATTGATGCTGGTGTTAGCACCGGTAATGTGTATCGTGTCTGGAGTCGCCGCGTCAAGCCTTCTGAGCCTTCACGTCAAGGACATAGAGCCCAAAGTTGAAAAGCACGACAAGAAGAAGAAGCATGAGAATAATCTTGTTTTTCGGTCTGAGGTAAGGATATTTTATTAACTAGTTAGCGAAACTTAAGGGGGTGATTCTTCCCACAAAACTGAACAACTTTTCTTAGGGAACCCATATGATATTCAAAATTAAAAATTCCGACAACTAAGGCAATCCGCAGTCCCCCGATTCTGTAACTTATGTGTCGAAGGAATGGTCGCCGATAAAATGGCCTCCATTCCATCGACACACAACTCAAGTTACAGAATCGGGGCTCTGATCGCGCAAGTTGTATGAAGAGGCGAATTTTTTTATTTTTTTTTGACTTATGTTCCGGAAAAAGTTTTTATTTTTCTGTATTTTTTCCTTTTTTTGGTGAAATTTTTAAATACTAGATTGTATGACAAGAGAGTAAAGAAGTATTTTTACGGCGAGGACGTTACTTTGAACCACGAACGAAGCGAAGGATTCTAACGTAGAATCCTGAGCGCAGCGAGAGATTCAAAGTACAGTCAAGAGCAGATCACGCTTTACCCTACCAGTTTAAGCTGAGCTCTGATTTATACTGCGCGCCATATAATGCAGGGCCGGTTCAAAGTCCAAAGTGTCAAGCTTGACGTGCTCTTGAGTGTACATCGCCCGAGGTAAAAATAATTTGCTCTCGAGTTATATACTCTACTTTTCATCCCCTTTCTATAAGAAAATAAATTACAAGAACAGAGACTTAAATCACGCGTTTTTTTTTCAATAGGCGCGGGAGCCGCCGCCGGCGCCGTGCAGCCAACACGTACCAGCCAGTATTCATACATTTCGTGTTCGATTTCTATGAATGACACATGTTCTAAATTAAAATCTCTTTTACGCCCGTCAATGATTTCAGAGTTCTTAACAGAAATGAGCTTTTTTTCTGGCGGGCGTAAAAGCTCATTTACGGCCGCCAAAGAGTTCTTAACAGAAATGAGCTTTTTTGCTCCCACTTATAGAGGAAAAAAGCGACACTTTTCGAATAGAAGGGATGAAAATGTATTTTATTTACTAGTTAGGTTTTATCCTTCGGATGCTCTATCTTGAAACGTATTCGGTCGTACAGGTGGGCACGCTGTTCGTGTGCGTGCTGGGCTGCCTGCTGATCTCGTACGTGTTCCACTGCACGTGGGTGACGTCGGAGGCGTACTCGTCGCCCTCCATCGTGCTGTCTGCGCGCGCGCACGACGGCGCACGGATCATCTTCGACGACTTCCGCGAGGCGTATACTTGGCTCAAGATGAATACGCCAGAGGTACGAATCGTATACAGGTTGTAAGGGACGGCTAAGCGAAAACTTAAATTCTGAACTTAAATCATCCTCGATGATTTTCCAGTGGAATTTTCATTTTTTTTCATGGCTTGTAATGTTTTCAGTTAATAATTAAATTGTTTACTCGAATGCAATTATTGAATTTATTCGATATCTTTTACCTATGAAATTGCTGTTTTTCATTTTTTTAGAAAACTGAACTTTTCATACTAACGTTTTTGGATTTTTCTCGGGAATACGAAATCCAAATTTAACAACATTTTGTGGGAAGGTTTGGACAACATTAGGTTAATTTCATCATTCTGAGTTTCTTGAAAGTTGTAATTGTAACAAAAGTGTAGCAAAAATGATGAAAACATGAAAAGAGCTACATTCGAGCTTCGCTTTCAGTAAATAAATCCAAAGTAAATACGTATTATTTTACTCAAAATCTCCGTTTTATGGCCAAGGCTTTAAATAATTGATGGAAGTGTATTCTTACCACAGGATGCAAAAGTCATGTCATGGTGGGACTACGGGTACCAAATAACAGCGATGGCAAATCGAACGGTGATAGTGGACAACAACACTTGGAACAACACGCACATCTCACGCGTGGGACAAGCCATGGCGTCGACGGAGGATCGCGCCTACGAGATCATGAGAGAACTAGATGTTGACTACGTACTTGTCATATTTGGAGGGCTCGTTGGATACTCTTCTGATGGTAAGCATACGTTTTTTTATAAATTACTAGCTTTACGCCCGGGCCTTCGTTCCCGTGGGAATTTCGGAAAATTATGTAGCCTATGTGTTAATCCAGGGTATCAGCTACCTCCATACCAAATTTGATCAAAATCAGTCCAGCCGATCTTGAGTTATAAGTGTTGTAACAAACACGACTTTCTTTTATATATATATATATATATGTACTAGCTTTTCGCCCGGGACTTCGTTCCCGTGGGAATTTTCCCGTCAATTTTCCAATGTTTTTAATAGTTATTCTGCTATTCGGGACGGAGAGAAATACAACAAATCAAAAACCATGGAAATCGGTCCAGCCTTTCTCGAGTTATAAGTGTTGTAACAAACACGACTTTCTTTTATATATATAGATATATATATATATATATATATATATATAAGATAGAAGATGAGATGGGTTAACTCTTGACCCCAATCTTGACCAAGGCCATAGATAAGGTCGACGATGGAGCGAGTTAACACAGAACTCCCACGCACCGACGGAACACAGTAAACTGTTTGGCGTCGGACTTCGGTAGGAGGGTGGTCGCGAACCAGACTACCACACCACATGAGAGCAAGGACGACACCACAGATTCAAAACAAACGGGTGTCGTTGCTTAAGATGGATTACTAGGAGACAGGTCGCATTTCTGTTTTCTTAGTCGTTCCTTACGGAGAGAGATGGGATGGTGTTATTCTCAACCGATCACCACAACTATAGTTAGCAAAAAAACTGTCAATTTTGTCACCTACTATGGCAAATCGAATGGTGATAGTGGACAACAACACTTGGAACAACAGGCACATCTTACGCGTAAAAAATATATTTGAAATCGGTCTATAAATGACGGAGTTTTGAGTTAACAAACATTAAAAAAAACACCCGAATTGAGAATCTCCTCCTTTTTTTTTTTGAATTCGTTTAAAAAATGACATCCTTGTCTTCCACTATATTTTGACATATAGCATTTATTTTATTTATTTATTTATTTATTAAATAATATAACATATGAATATTACAATTTAAAATTAGATTAGATTACATTTTCTATATGCATGCCAATTACAGGTATGCTCATCATTGGCCACATTACAGTCAAACTTAATTTACAGATTAAGCTTTAAAAAATAACATTTAAGAAAAATTAACAATAGTAAAATCGACATTTACAAGCTTTTTCATTTAAAAAGTAACACTGTATTTAAAAATCTTCGAGCATCTTAGTAAGGTTGCAAGATTACCGTCAAGCTAGCAGACACACTAAGAAATACAGTTCGTATCAAATTGACTTCTGTGTCAAAAAACTGTGATGAAACAGTGCCTTCTCATTCTAATACACAAACTTTCAATAATAGTATATCAATACAATTCGAGATATTACAGCATATCAGTGAGGCTGTTAGCTTGATGCTTTTTGCAACGGTCATTCCAAAGAAACAGGCTGGAATTTTAATCAAATAAATACATAAAAAAATACTTCCTGTAATAGTGATTCCTACGATATATTTAAAAAAATATTCTTAACTACTTCCCAGAAATCAAACGTAAACTTCTACGTACTAAATCTCGCTGTAGGTTTTCGATAAATTTTAAACTTTATCCCAATATAATAGGGTTAAAAATTAATTTTAGAAATATATCAATAAGTACTCAATTAGTACAATAAGTACCGTCGCGCACTTATTGTACTAATTGAGTACTTACTGATATATTTTTAACAGAGTCAATACATACGTATTCACCTACTCGTTTTGTATTTGAAATAGTGTTATAAGTGTGGGAGAAATAAATTGCATACTTTCGATTATACATACTTACTATTATTTTTACTTAGTCTTCCTAAAAACAGTCGTTTTAATAGAAACTGTTGTTTCAGATATAAACAAATTCCTGTGGATGGTGCGTATCGGGGGTAGTACAGACAGAGGGGCGCACATAAAGGAGCAAAACTACTACAGTCCGGCCGGCGAGTTCAGAATCGACGCGGACGGGTCGCAGACACTACTCAACTGCCTCATGTACAAAATGAGCTACTACAAGTTCGGGCTCGTCTACACCGAGGGTGGTGAGTAATAACACCACTGCACGCTTCCTGTCACATACCTTACTTATACCTTTTCTATATAGTATAAATCGAAGTCACTTTGCGTCTATTTCCGAAAACACCTCCTAAACCACGCAACGGAATTTAATACGATTTTCATCAATAGACAACGTGATTTATGACAAAGGTTTTTAAATTTAGTACATCTGAGTAAAATCGCTTACACATAATACATATACAGGGTTATTTTTTAATCAGTACACAAATTTTTTGTACGTAAACTATGAAAATTTAACAGACCCGTATTTTTTTGTTTCATATATTTTTTTGTTTCATATAAAAATTTCAAGCTAGATCGTCTGAAGCATAAAAATAAATCAATTTTTTTGTATGGAAAAAAAATAACTTCGTCCAATTGACTTGAAACTTGGTAATAATACTTACTCTTCAACACAATTTGTGACACCCGTGTTTCTGCGTTTTACAAAATTCAATCAATTTTAACGTTAAAAAGGGGTATCAAAATCTGAAAATTTTGGAAAAAAAAATTTTTTTCCGTCTTATTTACGTTCTATCAACGTTACTGACACCGTAAAAAAAAATTTGTGTACTGATTAAAAAGTAACCCTGTATAACTCATGTCTTAGTCCCATTGGGGTAAGCAGAAACCCTTGCTACGATCCAAACACCCCTCTTTCACTTCCTGTACCTACGTGTAAAACCGCTTACAATGTAGAATCATGTATATTCTACATTGTAGAATATACATGATTCTACATTGTAAGCGGTTTTACACGTAATTTATTAGTGACTTTCCTTTTAACACGTTATTGTGTAGGTCAAAATATATCATTTGAGTCAAAAAACAAAGGCATAATATTAAATTGAAAAGGTCTTGAAAAATTTTGTTATGATATTATTTCATTACTATGATAAATAAACCCATCCATTCAAACGTAAATAATAATGGCAGTAGTAGAGCGGGCGAGCGGGGAGTGGCCGGCTTCAAGTGATAGAGAACCATTCCTTTATCTTTAAATGGAAATTTTAATTTTTATATTTTTTTGCTAAATTTTATTTTAAGATAATTAAATTTTATGTTGTTTTTTGGAATACTATTAACCTATACAATAACGTCTTTGAAGGAAAGTCACTAATAAATTAGGACCTTATATATATACAATCACGAATCGTTTATCAGTCATCTACCCTATTAAAAAGTTTTGTTCAAATCCGCAGGTCGGCCGCAAGGATTCGACCGGGTGAGAGGGGCGGAAATAGGCAATAAGGACTTTAACCTAGACGTCCTAGATGAGGCGTACACCACAGAGCATTGGCTCGTCCGTATCTACAAGGTTAAACCTCTCCCCAACCGGGGCAACTGACATACACTTAAAAATACCACCCCAATTCCCAAAACCATTGTCGCCAACCTATTACTCCATATCCCAGAAAATAAAGTGCATGAATATGAACATGTCCTAAAGAGAGAAATCCCAGAGACTTGTCTAAACCTAGACGGCACTGAGGGTACGCAAATGCGTATTGATTATTATGGACATGGTTTAAAGAAAAACCGTAAAGGCAACTGATTTTGCGGTTAGATTGCAACAGACTTTCTGGCAGCTTAGGTATTAGTTCACACAGCTGCCAATAGATGGCGCTATCATTCAACCTGGAGAAAATTTACAAAATCGAAGCCAGGAATCAATAATATAAATCGAATTTCGTTTATCAAACATTGTAAAGTTCGATAAACGACATAATTCTTTTATTTGTTGCTCAGAAGTGAACTTTTCGAGTTCTATTTATTTTTGCCAGTGATTTAAGTAGGTAATATATTTTTTTTAAATTGCTGCCAGAAAATCTCTCAATGGTCTGTATGTAAGTAAGAACTACATCTTAAGTTTCAAACGCGATAAATTGATAACTCGAAGACAAATAATACATGGGGTGACTTAAAATAGTTAGGGACCATCCATAAATTATATCACACGTTAAGGGGGTCCGCAAAGTGTGACATTGTGTGACAAGGGGGTATAAGTTTCGTGACGTCACATTTCAAAATGTGTTATGAGTATCAAAACGTGAGTATCAAACTATTAACTACAAACTTAACCTCCTCAGTCTCAAGAACTCTTTTTACGTTTTTACTTTGTTTGAGACAATGAGTTTTGAGTTCCCAAAAAAAAATACTGCTTTTATTAGAAAATTACAAAAAATTTGAAATTATGCAAAATATGTGACGTCACGCTAGGGAGGGGGGAGTCTTACAAATGTGACCAGCTGTGACAAGGAGGGGGAGGGGGTCAAAAAATCATGAAATTCGTGTGACGTAATTTATGAATGGCCCCTTAGCGATACTTCAAGGGGTGATTCTCCCCATGATTCTCAGCTTACGAAACTAAACAACTTTCCTCAAAGAACCTATAATGAAATTCTCAAAAAAAAGTCGAGTTCCCATACCAAGATGCGAAAATAGACACATTAACACGGTCTAGGGATATTGCACAACTTTTCATACAAAAGAAGTCTGTTTGAGAAGCTATAATAGCATACTCGAGATACATGGAGGGCTATATTTTTCAGACTAGCAAGTGCTAAACCTGAATTTTCAATTCTAGTCAATAAGTTTTGTTTTACTTAAGATTTGTGAAAGACATTTTTTCGAATTCCGTAGATTCATTTCCAATGTGCTCGATAGTCACGAAATCTGTGGTTTTTTTTTTCTCATATTTTCACCTATTTTCATTGGAGGTAGTTGTTCAGTTTCGTGGGCCGATTCACATCCTTAATTTTCACTTACTAATATAGTCACTCAATATACCATTTCGCTGTCATCTGAGGTAGATCAACAAATTTTTTTACAACCTGGTTAAACATTAGTCACAGTCACTATTTTTAGAAGCTCAAACATTACTACGTCGTCGCAAGTTTATTTTTATCGTTGACATTGATTTTTGCAGCTTTCTGCAGTCACCCGCAGAATTATTTGTGTCGCCCAAAATTATATGCACTTAGAAAGAGAGAGATATAGGTTTGTTGTTCAAATATGGCTTATGCCTTTTCAATGTAATATAGAAGTTAAAGTTTGTATGTTATTTATAAATATCTTTTCTCAATGCAGTTATGTTGTCTCAAATGCTTTTTAACTAAGAATAGACTGATTGATCCTTGAGTTTACTTGCATGTATGTATATTCTGGTAGATTAGATTGAAATTTATTTAATAATAATAGGTCTTTACCTATGAAATTGCCATTCCCCATATAAAATCGGGCAACAGATGAAACGAGCTATATTTGAGCTTTGTTTTCAGTAAGTAAATCCAAAGTAATAATGTGGACAAGTTTTAAAATGATTTCTTTTTAGTTAAGTAAAAAAAATGCTGTCAATCAAATAAATTATGAACAAAATAAAGCTTGAGAAAAAATGGGCAATTTCATAGGTCCAGACCTAATATCTACCTCCATTTTACGGAACGGGGCGGTTTTCTCTTTTGTCTACTTTGTAACCACAATCGAAGTAAAATACCACTAGCACAGGACCAACCATCTAAATAAATCTTTTTATAATAACGGTATAGAGATCATTGTCTCTTTACGTAAAAAACTGAATCCTTTCATTCGTGGCGGGCGAAAAGTTACATACCTACACTCACGCCTATAATCCCTAACGGAGTAGACAGAGAATCAGTGGTTCTAGAACCACTAGATGCCTCATTTGACACAACTTGTGAGTGTTATCAGATGGATAACGAAAAGACTAAATTCAATTTTACTTTTGTTCACAAAATTGCTCATAAGCTCAAAAGTAGGTACGTGTGATTACGCCGCCGCACTGTTATAACGATTGTATGTACAGACGGTCGCAACTCAGGTTACCACACGCGTGCACTCTGTGCTGTTGTGATAAGAGCGGTTTTACAATGAAAATGGAGTAACCCGATACGCTAGCCTTTGTACAACCAAGGGTGATATTCATTCGCAATCAATATCGTTCAAGTTAGATATCATCTATATATTTACAGAATAACACCCCTTTAAAATTATAACTACTTCTAGAAACCGCCCCACAATCTGTACATAAGTAATATATAAGCGCACAAAGTGTAGTAAACATTGAATATAACATTTTAAATGTCTTTAAATATATAAACGTAAGTTTGTATAAATGTCATGTCATGACAGTCACCCAGATCTTGAATGGAAATGAATGCAGTCAACGTATTGTAAGAACCTCTAGAAGTTGTATAAATTCATTTTTTATTTTTATTTGAGATTAATAAAAAATATTATACTTAATAAATAGTTCTTTTATTTACAGTTCACACAGGCACATATTTAAAAAAATATTGATTTAAAAGAATACACCAAGGCCCGTATTACAGAAGGCGACTCAAGTCTTGATTACTTAAGTATTGATCGTCTCATTCTCTCATTATCAAAATGAGAAAGACGACTGCTACTTAACCTTTTTAGCGCCAAGTTTTAGTCAAAAACGTTCACCACACGCCACGACATTAATAATTAGAAAAAATACAGTTTGGTAATTTTATTTGTCTGATATATGTACCCACTAAAATTCATGTATGTAAAGATAACAAATTATAAGTCTGTAATTGGCAAATGTTTAGATAAATCAAGTAATTTATTTATTAAATTAATAAGTCACAAAACATATTCTAAAGCGGAAACATCCTCGTCACATATCTAATTCTAATCAAACAGACCGCCCCTTGTCATCCCCGGTGCAAAGGTGCCCATGACACTCGCGGCATTACCTCGCTGAATGGCTATGGACAGCCTTTGCACCAGGTATGACCTGGAGCGGTGGTCACACCCGGTTAGATAAATTAATTAGTATTATAAGTTTTGATAATGCTGTAGACTTAAGAATACAAAAATAAAATATATCAGATTTTGGCGGCGACTGGCGAGGGCACGAAACTTAAACGTCTGATATATCAGACTTTGGCGTTGAAAAGGTTAAGTTGAAATCATAGTCTGAGTCGCGTTTTGTAATACGGACCTAAAAATATGTGATCGGATACTTTTTAACAAACGCGGCATTTTTGTACTTTCTGTGGCTTTTTTAAAAGTTGGGCGTGTTACCTTCTATTTGCAGGTACGTTCATACAATTTAATGCTACTTTAAAAATCATACTGCGACGTTTCGTCTTTTTGACGTACACAAGGACGGCATTACATTTACAGAAGTGTTAGTTGCCTATTAGAATCCATAGGCTAACTCCAAAATGGCCCCACGGCCGATTGCCAAACAGAAAAAAGTTTTTACTATAATGGAACGTTTCTGCAACTGAGCCTCTATTGTCTTGCATAAAAAGACAGAGCCATATATGCACAAGAATAGAATAGTCTAGGAACGACACTTTATGTTACCAAAGAATATTACAGGGATCTTACCACTCGCTCTGGCATAAGTGGACGCGGGTTAACTGCCAATCCACTAAAAACTGCAACTACACCGTATCAAATTGAAAAATTTTTGCAGTTCTGCTGTAGGCTTATCGCAGTCGCGTTATATTACAAAAGCGGTGAAAAAATAACGAATATTACACCTAGCACTTTTCCTTAATGAATCGCCAACGCCATATCTGTTTTACTGCCGGGTTCATATTCTCGATTCGCTCGTCCTGTGTCGAGCGATATACTTTATTGTTTTACGCCTATGTGTATAACACGACTAGTGGCAGTTGTTGTCGTCCCCCTGGTCGGAGCAGTCCTCTGGTAGGAAGGTGTCGTCGTTGTGTGGATGCTTGTTCGGCCGGAACCGCTTGCGAGTCGGCTGGCCGGCGCTCTCACCCAGACCCGTCTGGTAGATAAAATAAATTTAATATATAAAACAAAAAAAAGTGCTGATAGCCCAGTTGGTAATGAGTCAGACTTGTAATCGGAGGGTTACGGGTTCAAGTCCTGGTGCGGACCTGTACCACTAAATTCGTCTTTTCAGATTTATGTACAGATTTTTAATTATCACTTGCTCAACGGTGAAGGAAAACATCGTGATGAAACCGTCTAAGAAAATTCATTTTCGAAAGACGAGCGGTCCACCGACCCACATCGGGCCAGCGTGGTGGACTATGGACTAAATCCCATTCGTGTTTCGAAGGGAGGCCCGTGCCCCTCGGTGGGGACGTATATAGGTTGGTAAAATATATATATATATAAAACAAATTCGGGTTTGTTCGAACATTTCTAACTCGAGAACGGCTGGACGGATTTTGATAAAATTTAGTATGGAGGGTAGCTGATACCCTGAACACATAGGTTAAATAATTTTCCCAAATTCCCACGGAAACGAAGTCCTGGGCGGAGAGCTAGTAAATAAATGTTTGATGAGTAGATAGAGCAGGCATCGGATTTCCACGCAAACAAAGTCACGGGCAAAAAACTTGTATGGGTCAAACTTGCAACTTACGGGTTGAACCAATCCATAAGGTCCTATGCCCTCCATGAAAGCCTCTCTAAAGGCTTTGTGCAGTTCTTTTTTCTTGAATAAAGCACATTGCTGGCGTATTTTATCTGGTGCGCCTTCGGGGAGGTCTGAAATGCACAGGTGTATGTAGAATAATTTTATACAACAAACGCTGACGCCTATAATCCCTATCGGGGTAGGCAGAGCATCAGTGGTTCACCACTTGGTGCAGTGGCGTAGCGTGCCTTGGCGGGGCCCCGTATAAAAATTTGTTAGGAAGGGTAAAGATTTCTCACAAAAAAAAGGTTTGCATAAAATTAAAAGAAATATTTATTCATCATAATTATCTATCTGTCACTTTTTCCAAAATTTTCACAAACAATTCAAATTGAATATACACTCCTTGTCTTTTTTCCAGCAAACTCATTTATTAAATCATTTATAGCTGATGACTATTTATCATTTCTGAAATAGGTAAATAAAAAATTTGGGAAGTTTTTATTAATTTTTGCTTACGCACGTTGGGGGCCCCCGTGGCCCCGAATAATTGATACGACAGATACGGCGGTAGCTACGCCCCTGACTTGATACCACAATTGACATAATTCTGAGGGTTCTTAGATGAATCATGATGTATAATAGTGAGAGGTTGTCAGCCTTTCCCACTAAATGACTTTTACAGTATGTCTGGGAAGAGTTGGCAGCTGGTTGGCGTAGTCATCTAAGTTTTTCTTTCAGTTGTCCAGCGTGAAAGAGCCTGCTAAAGCCCCACTATGGAGAAATCAAATGTTGGCGGCCACTGATCAAACTTGCGGCAATCGATAGAGAAAAATATTACAAAACGAAAGTGTTGATTGAAAAAATGTCGAAAGTTATAAACTTTCGGAGATAGAGCTTTGAAAATGAAAAAAATTTAACTAACAAAAATATTATTTGAAGTCTTTACCTTCCTGACAGCATTAGATAACTCTATTGTACTTGTTTGAGCATGGAAAAGCATTTTTTTTACTTTTATTATCATGTTTAGGTAGGTACAGTCAAGAGCGCGCTAAGCTTGACACTTTGATTTATCCATAGTGGGGCTCCTTCAGGTGATCACCTTGAAGTTTAGGTATACCAGGCTTCATACAAATATGTTTCATGCTCTTTATTACCACCAAACAATTAAAATTATTAATATCTGTTTTGTAAGTATAAATAAACATTTCTAAAAATTGATACTTTGAAAAATAAACATTAAAAAAAAACCAAACGTGTAATCGTTTAGATTCTTACGTAGTAAATATTAAACAGGGAGGGAGAAGGTCGGTCTATTTTTATTTTTTCTTATAATTGGGGGGGAGGGGGTCAAAAACTAGCTAAAATAGTCTTACGTAATAAATGAATGGCCCCCTGAGAAAAATCATTCAGAATTCAAGGTTATTTTTTGCTAGCTAACACCTATACGGGTTGAAAAAGAACCTCCTAGCTTTATTAAAAATCCTGAACCAGTATCACTTACTGAACACTTTTTTTGGGGGGGGGGGTGATTTTTTTTTCCTAAACGTAGACACTACTCGGGCGCACCTTCCGAGCGCTACTCGCACCCCTCGCGTGCCTGGTGTAGGAGTAATGTCTACGTTTAGGCAAAAAATGAACAAAATGAAAATTAAAAAAAAAAAAAAAATCATAAATGTGTTCTTTGGGTGATATTGATTCAGGATTTAGAATATAGCTAGGAGGTTCTTTTTAACCCAGTATAAGTAGTAAAGATAAGACATTTGATATAATAATCTTACCTATCTCCGAAATAGAATAAGTCTTTGGTCTGATATCATAGACTCTGTAGTCCAGCATGATGGTCAGAGGGAAGTGCTCCGGTTCCTCCTCGTATTGCTCCTCCCCCTGGATGTTGATGAATATCTCCATATGACTCCCATCTAGAGTCTTGAACAATTCCCCTCCTACGTTCACCAGTCTCTGAAAGGATTTGCAGGATTTGAATATTTTCTTCAGAGCAGACACTGGATGAACTGTTTAGTTTTATCAACAATAACAATACACACAATAAACGTCTACAATAAACAAAGTTCTCTGAACTTTTTCACTTCCCAAAACCTTAATTTCCATCTCATTTTCTAACTTCAAATATTTTTAGCAAATCAGAAAGTAAAAGGCAATGCCGGATTTATAAATAAACCCAATGGTCTAGAGAGGGCTGATTCAGAGGGTACTCTAGTTTTCTTAGAAAAGAATACCTCTACTTAATAGTTTTGAGTGTGTTCCACTTACTTTTAACTTAGAAAACTGTTCGAGTCTATTGTAGTAAGCGACCAGCGCTCTCCGGATGTTCCTCAAACACTGCGGCTGCATAACGTTTGAGTAGTCATCCAACACGGCGGACATGTTGAAGCCGAGCGGCATCGAACATAACGTCACCTCATTCTTTCCTGGAAAGATAAAGATACATTGATTTGTCAATGTCTATAATGAGACCAGCATGTTACGTATCGGTAGCAACATGTGTCATTGAACCCTGACCGGCGTCAGCCCCACGAGGCTCCAGTCAGCACAAGTGGAACATAGCATCAGCGCCTCGTGCCCAGCCGCGATTTGCTTATACATCGATTACGCCATCTAATCGTGACCTCGTTAAGCCCAAAATGTCAAGTAATTATCTCAAGACAAATCAGTGTAGTTCTGACATCGAACTCACTCACACCTAGGTTAGTGTCTTAGGTTTTTATAATGTAACTTTAAATATAAATTTCGTCCTAAGTGATTCTGGTTTCTCTTTTGCACCCTCCGTCTGCGGCAAAAACATAATTGGCGCAGTCGGTAGGATACTCGCGGGTTAGCTAGCTTTCGCGATCATGGTTACTTAAGAAGAATACCTCGTCGAGCAACGCTACACCTGATGGCTTCTAAGTCACCGTGGCGAGTATCCAGAATCTACGTGAAGCCACAGCGGAGGTTATCCAGACATCGATAGCGCAGAGGGAATCAGAATATAGTTTTTAATCAAAAATCTAAATTAAGTCAAGAAAAAAGAAGAACAACATGTAAGAAAATAAAAAATTGATTAAGTAATATAAGATATTTAAAAAAAGGAAAAAAGAAAAGAAAAAAAACTGGAGCTACCCCGCCGGCGTACCATCAGGGACATCCACCTCCAAGGCTTCCAGGATCAGGAAGCACCGATGGATGTGAACATGTCCCAGAGGACTCATGAAGATGTGCAGCTCATTCCCAAGGTCCCCACGGTTTCGTCTTTATAATGCCCGTGCTCGGGCAGCAAACCTTTCAGCAACGGTCCCACTGGACGGGTCTACTGCCAGAATCCACCGCTCCGCGTCATAGAAGGGCGACCCATTAGTCCCCAGAATGGGTATTTGAAAGTCCTCCCCCCGCCGCAGGCAATGGTAGAACAAGGGCACATAACACAGTCCGACAGCAATATGATTTCCACTTTTACTAAAATTGTTTATTTGAGAAAAAAAAGGGAATGGAGAAATTCAATAGTGCTACGATTCGCGTATGGAAAGGCACTAAATACGATTTCGAAATTTAAGGAAATTGAAGACAAACCTACATTAAATTATGAGAAGCGAAGGAAGTATCAAATATCTGTAATTTGCACACAAGCAGTTATTACGATAACCGCTGCGTTGTAATATGATCAGAAAGAATCAATTTAAATAAAATTATATAATATCCAATCTGCCAGAATCACTCCTTGTTCGTAAAAGACCAATAGAAGAGTCGAGAAGGCCAAGATATACCAGCTCCGAAAGAAGAACACCTATGATATGGCGACCAGCACTATTCTCGACGTTAGTCTTCAAATAATTGCTATTCTGTGGGTGGAGATGTTACGTATCGGTAGCAACATGTGTCATTGAACCCTGACCGGCGTCAGCCCCACGAGGCTCGAGTCAGCACAAGAAGTGGAACATAGCATCAGCGCCTCGTGCCCAGCCGCGATCTGCTTATACATCGATTACGCCATCTAATAAATGTTAAGTAATTATCTTAAGACAAATCAGTGTAGTTCTGACATCGGACTCATTCACACCTAGGTTAGTTAGTTTTAGGTCTTTATAATGTAACTTTAAATATAAATTTCGTCCTAAGTGATTCTGGTTTCTCTTTTGCACCCTCCGTCTGCGGCAAAAACGTAAAATTAGCACATCCGATTACCAATTGCATCCACTCTATGCTATTTTCAGTAACCAGCTACACTCTATTTATAGATTAAGTAGTTTTCCTCCCAGGAATTCGGGAAAATTATGTAGCCTAGGTTACTAAGGGGTAAAGTAGCATTCTAATGGTGAAAGAAATTTTCATCATTTTCTGGAAATTAACTTCAGAGCTGCAAGGATAGTTAAACTATAGACATAGTATATTGTAAATACAATAAACAAAATATACCTTATCAGCTTATAAAACAATCACCTAAAAATGTCTAGGAAAAAATGTCTTGAAAATAACCAAAAAAATTTTAGATCGGTCCAGTAGTTTTTGAGTTTATTCCGTAGTATCCCTTTTTAGGGTTCCGTAGTAATCTACGAACCCTTATAGTTTCGCCATGTCCGTCTGTCCGCGGGTTTCCTAAGAAACCCTTGGTACTACAGAGCTGAAGTTTGGCATTGTCATACATATAAATTACGCCGACAAAACTGTAGAGTACAATCTTAGAAAAATATTTTTTTTCGGGTGTCGCCCATTGACGTGAAAGGGCGATGAATTTTTTTTTCTCGCGAATATTATCAAATGGGGTGTCGTAGGATAGTTTTTTAAAAGATAGAAGGGGTTTATTGAGAACGTTTTGCGATTCAGCACTCCGTATGCGAAAAATTAATTTAAAGTGAAAATTTTTGTCAAACACAAGTGTCCCCCCCTCTACCAGCTAAACGGTTGTTTCTAAAAATGTGAAAAAATTCACGGTGGTAGGATATACAACGAAATTATAAGGAAAACTATCACACTAAGTTGGCACTTCAAGTTTGCGAGTAATAGTCGACCAAGTGCCAAACATAGTTGGGATTAATAAGAATATATTTACTAATATTAGATCCTTGGTAGTACAGAGCTGAAATTTGGCATGGTCATACATATTGATTGCGCCGACAGATCTAAAAAAAAAAATTTTGGAAAAAAAAAATTTCGAGTGATTCCCATACACGTGAAAGGGCAATGGATTTTTTTTTCTCGCCAATATCTTTGAGTGGGTTATCATAGGTTAGCTTTAGCAGCAGCTCGTTATTATTTATTATTCCTAAAAATAATATTGTCGCTAAAAAAAAAACAAAACAAAAAAATTCGCGCTCGCTTCGCTCGTGCATCAAACACTTCCATTATGTTGCATTTAGGCCAAAACTACAGTTATTCCTGAAACTACAAACACTTTAATAAAAGTTTTTTTGAATCTATAGTACTAAGGGATTTTAACATCGCCTATGACAATATGCTTGTAGAATTAAGAAGCCAGCTACATATTTGAACCATGCTGCTATGGAACCCGACACGCACTTGGCCGGTTTTTTTATAATATTAGTGTAGATTAATAACACTAAGAATGTTAACACTATTGTAGTGCCCCAACAGGGTTTATGTATGTATCACCATTTGTTAACAACTAGAAAACCACAAAAAGTTATAAACATTTGACTCTTACTATGCTAGAATAATTTTGCAACAAAGATGGGGTAACCAGATGTGCCAACCTCTACACATAAACTCATGCCGATCCTTTGGTACATACATAACTACAGGGGATCGCACTAGGTACCTCTCAATATGATGGTTATATTATAATAATATGCAGAATTAAACCTTTAAACTGAAAATTGAGTACATTCAGATTTACCAGATTTCATTTCAATTCTCAATCCATGACTGACTTGGTGTGGTGATGTATGCTGCATGTGAAACACAACGCAGCAATGTTCACCGGACACATAAGACTGCACTTCCATACCGGTTAACATTGTCATCAGGTCGATCTTCTTCTTTAGGCTATCAACTGAATTTTGAAGGATGATGTTCTGGAAAAGTTATAAAAAGATTAGTATTGGAACAGTATACATTCTACCACTTAAAGGTTTAGCCTTAAAACTTGTAACTTTATAAATTTTTCAATAAAAGATGGCCTGCTGTTGGCTACATTATTATGCTTCTGAAGACTGTACCTTTGCAAACAGACAAAGTAATAAAAGAAAAAAATTAATAACGTAACTGACATATTTTTTGTAATATGCCATAATATATATTCTAAGAATAATGCACCTTTTATCTTTACTTCATGGATTATTATATTTGAAATTAGGACTTGTTCTGAAATAAATAAGTTAAATTGCAAGTCACCTTAGGTCTTACAACCATTTCATCTTCCTTCTCAGGATACGAGAGTTTTGCTCTGAATTTATGTCTTTGCAACTGAAACAGTTCATTTTGTATTTTTCTGAGATTAGACTCCAACTGTGAAATTTCTTCTTCTAGCTCCTCACAGTCATCCTCTGGTGCAGCTGCGGTAGCTAAAAATTTAATTAAATAAATAGTTTCCTAAACTTTAAGGATACAGTAAGGTTTTCTTTGCGTCTGAATCAAAGCTTAGTTGATGGATGCGAGGGGCTGGGGATATGGTGTATATATAGGCTGTTAAAATTAATCCCTACTAACTTTATAAATGCGAAAGTAACTCTGTCTGTCTGTACGCTTTCACCCCTAAACTACTGAACCGATTTTGATGAAACTTGGTACAGAGATAGATCAAATCTTGGGAAAGGCTTCATTTTATTCCATAGCTGGGCCGACCACGATATGACCGTAGCCCACGTGGGCGGAGCCGCGGGCGGAAAGATAGCAAACATATAAATAAGGCAACTTTCAGTAAGTGTCGCAAAAGGGGCAGCCATACAAAAAAAATAAAAAAACAATATCTAAGTGTCCCCTGGGCTGCCCCTTTTCCGGGTCAATGGGGCTTTTTCAGAGCGCCGACCCCACATCTAGCTTAAAGTAGAAGATGCGGTAGAGGATGTAACAAGCTCACCCAGATTTGGGTTATGTGAGCTCGGAAATACAGACGCAAGCAGGAAAAATAACATAACTCTCTGACCAGTACTCACCAACTTTCTTGAACATTTTGGTTATTTTCAACTGCTTCCTAGACATTTTTAGATGATTGTTATAAAAGCTGATTAGGGTATATTATGTTTATTGTATTTATACGATATTATGTTTTAACTACCCTTGCAGCTTCTTATTAACAATTTGAATCAAATTCAAGAAACATCTGTAAAAAACAAACGCAAAATTACGCAAAGCTAAAAACGGCAACGGCTTTTTCAAAACTTTTGTTTTGACATCAACTGTCATCAACGATCTATAGACAAAAACAATATTGCCATTACAAAATATGTATTGTAAAAAACATGTATCCGAATAACAATATTACAAAAAAATTAAACCACAGATTAAAATTCATCAGCTGTCCGCCAGGAGTATTTATATTCTTTGGTCGTGCGCGCCAGGAGTATTTATATTCTTTGGTCGTGCGTGCGTGTCGTGTGTCGTGCGTGTTCTTGTTGTTTTGGATAGACTTATACCTACATATTGTTACTGCAATATGTTGTAAAATTGTGTAATATTTAAATTGAATTAACTCGAGGAACACTACTTCTCGGTTCCACATGTTTAATTATAAGAATGGGTTTTGTAATGGAAAGTAATAAAGTGAAAATCGGGTTAACATCGACAGGCATTGTTTTGATATGCGCTGGGGCTACGTATGCATTTTTAAGATACAGAAACAAAATTCGTGATGCTTTAGAGGCTCTTAATTATTTAACAATTAAGACTGTAACTACAGAAAAAGCCTGCAATGATCTAGTGCATGAGTTTCGGAAGTAAGTTTACGTAACCTCTCCGTCCCGAAAAAGACCTACTGTACCTCTATTTATTAATAAAAAGTAGATTATAAACCTTAAAAAATATTTTAAAAAGTGAAAGAACTTTAAAAAACTATAGATAGTTACGTTAGGTTTGAATAACATGTCCCTCTGACAGAGATTAAAAAAAAAATATTTTTTAATTTACAGGCGGACAGAATTTCATAGAGCAGTAGGATTTGATTGTGAATGGGTCACAGAGCAGGGGAAGAGAAGACCAGTAGCATTAGTCCAACTGTCCTCTTACGATGGACTCTGTGGCCTTTTCCGGCTAAGTCACTTGAAGACCATGCCTCAATCATTGAAGGTAAATTGATTCTGTTTTCATTGAAAAGTCAATTCTTCATGGGCTCAATTATTTTCTTCTCTTATTTTCTATATCTCCATGTAAGTACACACATAATTTTATTTAATATTATTATATAATATACCTATTAGGGGCCATATTCTACTAAAATAGAGACTATTCAAAGAGCTATGAACATTTTAGCATTCCTGCTGGTCTGCCATATAAAATTGCTGACAAAAATGAAACTGATATGCGGCAATAGCTAAATCCATGACAAAAAAAATTGTTTGAATTAAAATTTTCTGCTGTGTCACAATTTTGAGATATGAGCTGTCAAAGTTGCACCTGGTGGGACCAATATTAGGCAGATTTGGCACTTATTAAAATATTCGTTAGGTATGACTGTAGTATACTGTTAAGTATGCATGCCTTCATACAAAAATCTTCTAGATCCTTTTGCATGTACAGAGACAACGGCACATCATGCTATCCAAAACTGTCAAAATTCTTCAATCAATTTTCAATTTTATCTCCAAGCATTAGAGTTTACTATCCATTGAGGAAATTTGACAGTTTGTGGTAACCTGATGTGCTGTTGACTGTACATAAATAAGAAAAATCGCCCTATCAGAATGGAGGAGATTGATTTAATTTTTTTACTTTTTACATTTAGTGTCCTTGATGAAATTGATTTCTGTAGTGTGGTTTCCAAACTTTTCACCAGTAGGCAAGTAAAGATAAAAGGTCACTATTACCTAGTCACTATTAACATTTTGCTTTAGGTAACTGTATGTTCCCATTCTACAAAATGAAAATTTATTACAATATAAACTCCATCATCAAATGGCCCACAACAGTAGTTGTGGAAAATGTTGGTCATTTTGTGTGTAAGGGTAGTTGATCTTTTTAATTTATTTGTTTTGTCATGCTTTAATATTTAATATTTACATTTAATTTATTTTAATTACATTTTATTCTTATTTTTTGTGACGATCATAATGTGATCTGAAGTGAAATTTATTTAATTTGACAATGTATGCTTTGTTGTGAAATAAATATATTTAATCAAATATAATCTTTAAAATGCGGGTATTTTATCACAGGATTTTTTGGAAGATGAGAAACTATACAAGATAGGGGTGGCGCCTCAGGATGATAGCAAATACCTTCTGCATGATTATGGTGTACAATTGAAATCAACCCTGGATATTCGGCATCTAGCTGAGCTATGTGGGTACAACCCTGGAGGATTAGGTGCACTGTCGAAAGCCCTGCTGAAAATTGCCTTGGATAAGAGTTGGAGGGTATGTTATTGTTGTAGTAGTAGTAGATATCTTGTTATAAAATTTCCGATACTCAGTTTTTGAAAGTACTGGCTTTTATCCATACTCAGACTCCTCTTTACAATTTTTTTTTCATCAGCCCATGTGTAGGTCCCCATTTTTTTTAGTATAGGGGTGTTTATGAAAGTAATCTATTGAGTGTGACTATTACAGATACGGTGTAGCGATTGGAATGCAGAAGAACTAACAAACAGACAAGTCAACTATGCCGCAGCAGATGCTCATGTTGCTATCAGAATGTTTGTGAATCTCATTCAAGAGTACCACGGAGTAAACTCCTCATGGTTCAGCAGAAGAAACAGCTACAACTGGCAAAACCTGGATGACTTGTGCTGGAAATATATTGATGTTAACTTCAAGACAAAACAAAATGCGACAAAAACAAAAAGCGACACTACGTAAGTTGTTTGTTTTTTATACCTTTTTGTTAGAAGTAGTATTCATTAAAAGGATACCAGTATAATTAAATCTGATTTTATTATTTAATTTAACGGAAAGACTTCATTTTGACTAAACCTTCTTCATATGGTTTGTTTAAATGCATGATTGGTTGAATTTGTTTTGTATTATAAAATTAATTCCCTTCCAGGGAATATAATTTATCTCAGCACTTATCAGTAATATGGAAGAAATATATGAAACAAAAGTATTAAAAAAAAATCATATAAGGCAGATAGAACTAGAATAATAAGAGGCAGGAATTTAAGGAAAAAGAAGACAAAACATGGCTGCTTTTTTTAGGACTAAAGAGGGTAAAAGCAAAGATGTAAGCAAAAAGTGCCCATCAGCATCGCGGCCCACGAGGAGCAAGCCTCTGTATCACAATTGCTTTTTAGAAGCTCCCGATGGAGAGATGCTTTGCACTTGTGACAATAAGAAAGCTATGTGGTAAGTTTAATTTTTTTTGAAACCTAAGCGTGCCTTAGCTTTAAGATTAAGCTCCACAGCAGACAAAGTGGAATACTTACGTAATTTTAAATTAAAATTTGTTATCATTTAAAAGATCATTTTATTTATAACTAGCATTCCGCCCGCAGCTTCGCCCGCGTGGACTACAGGTTATATTATATCATGACAGGCTGTGGGATAAAATGAGCTTGAGTCGAGGAGGTGTTTGTAATTTTGAGCCATTCACGTAAACAGTAAAAAACTGAACATCAAACGTAAAAGCTGACACATTAAAAACCATGTCTTTTCAAAGGTACGTAGAGAAAGAGTTAGCAGACGTAGTGAGTGAGAGCCCACTGACTGTCCGACTGCGATTCGAGCCGTCGGGTCGTTCCGTGGGTGACGTCGGAAGGTATTACCAGCTCACTAAAGAAAACAAGTGCGTCGTCTGTGGCAAGGAAGACTCGTACATACGAAAGAATGTTGTTCCTAGAGAGTATAGGAAATATTTTCCAGGTAAGAACATACATGTGTAACAACAGTTATTTAATAAACTCATATTTTTGAGGTGGAAAGCCTATGTCCAACAGTGGAAGTCTTGGCGTTGACATGGTGATGTGATGACGACTTTGCATCAAATTTTTTTTTCAGAAATAATGAAAGAGCATTCCTCTCACGACGTAGTCCTGCTATGCCTGTCGTGTCACCAGACAAGCAACTTGCGCGACCTGTCTGTGCGCGAGCGGCTCGCCCAGCTGTGCGCCGCGCCGCTTCCTAACGACGCCGCTCATTCCCGATTCACCGAAAACGCTGACTGCCGGTGAATAGTTCTTTTTTTTACCTATACAAGTTCACCGGGAAAAAGGCGCTTAGATGGGAGGATGACCTGAAAATGACCTTAGGACCCTATTGGATAAGAGTAGCGGCAGACAGAAAATATTGGAAAGAGTTGGAGAAGGCCTTTGCCGTAAGGCACACCGAAATAAGAGACATTTTATAAGTGCAGTTATTCAATATGTATCTGTACAAAATAAATGTAAATCACAAGCCTAAGGAAGCCCCTGCCGGCGCCGATTGGAGCTCGAACCTCAGCTTAGGGCGTGGCTCAAGCCCCACTCGAAGGTTACTGTACCATCCAAGCACCCGCCGCTGGCATCGGTATTTCTTAGTCAAAAGATTATTAATAATAATAACCCATGGCTACAAACTAAAATTTATGATGATAACATTTTAAGCCTGATGTACTCAACAATGCCTAAAAAACATTTGGACCTAGAAAGCTGTTGCATACAGAGATTCTTTTTGAGATGTAGACAACTATGTAGAATCGCGCCTGAAGTTTTTCATTAATGCTCCTGAGAGCATTAAGTCTACTAACAGTGTACTTAATTCACCCAGGTGATATAAATCAGGTGAATTAAGTCGACTACAGGTTTTTTTCTAAGTCTCGAGTGTCCTTTAGTTTACCTACTTGACAATTACTTAATGTTCGTTCTCTCAATTCCTACTATCCACTCACTGATGGTAATCACTAAAATAACATAAAATAAATAACCCAAGTTTAAAAAATGAGAACCTTTTCTCATGGGCTGATTGTGATCTATAGAAAAATCCGTTCAGCCGCGCGGGCACTGCTGTACCAATCCCGCAAGCACGTGCTGCCGGACGAGCGGCGCCGGGAGCTGGAGCTAGTCATACTCAACCATTACCCGCAATACAGTGAAGTCTCGAAGGAATTGCTGGAAGAAGCTGCTGATATACAAATCCTGTGAGAATATCTTATAATGTTTTATAGAGAAGTCCTCACTTACTTATTGATTCATGAAAGCCTAGCCCAAACTAGATTTGCTAGAAAGCTAGCTATTTTTTTGTATAAATGTCGCTCTCTTAAGTTAAAGCACCCTGATTACTTTTGTATTTTTAAGTTCTAATCAGGAATGTATCATGAATTGTCGAATGATTCTGAAAAACTAGGGCTGCCACCCGTATTCTACACCATTCGATTTGAAACCGACCCACGAAAACACTCAGTGCATCCCTCTCTTGCGGTATCTAGATAACAGCGTTGGGTATAGTCTTGTCGAATATCGGATTCGAGTCGAATGATATAGAATACGGGTGCAATTCTTGGCGAGTGTAAGAGTGAGGACTTGCTAGGCATAAAATTGTTTACCTTTTATGTTAGTTTATATGCAGATAATTGAATATACTTTATTATATTTATTTAAAACAGTGTTGAGAACACAGAATACGAATGCCACGGTCAGAAGGTGGTCGAATACTTCCTGTGTCGCGGCGGCGGACTGCTCCGGCTCGAGGAGTTGTGGCGCGAGCACTTCCTCGCCTCCATGCGGCCCAAACACATGCCGCAGCTCTGGTCCGTCAAGCATAATGAGGAACGGTGGGTCAATGTCAATGATACCTTTAAAATGGGTTCGAAGGTTTTAGTATAGTATAGCAGTGGCGTGCATAGACATTTTAGGCAGGGTAGGCAGTGAACTTGTCTAGTTTTAATTGACCGCTCAAACTCGTTTCTATGAGACTTTTGACAAACGAAAAAACTTTCAACTTACCTAGCTTTGAGATGTTTTTCAGAAAGCTCATGCTTTTTAATCGCTGTATTAAGGTTATTCAAATCAAAATAACCCTGCGCCGTTCCATACGTTTTTATAACAGTTTGAAAACAAAATGCACAGAAAACAAAATACTTAAGCGGTTAGTATGCACACAACCCGTGAACCAATAACGAATATAGTGTATTTTAGTAATGTCTTACTGCGGTACCTTTTTTTGCGTCAAATCCACGTATCGGCCTTTTGCGATAAGTAATGTTTACTTTTTCTTGAAAAGGTAAACTTGAAAAATTACGCAGTTTAGGCAAACAGACATCATCACCACACTTTTCACAACTTATGCACTCATTTTGTTCTAAACAAATATCTAACAATCACTATAAACTGATAAAACAATAATTTGCAAAAGTTTTCGTACCTACGTAGTTGCAAAACAAAAACAAACCAATATGGCTGAATGCATCCAATAAGACAAAAAGGCCGCAAAATTAAAAATCTATAACAGCCATTTCAAACTTACCGAATATTGACACTTCTCAATTTGGTAGTATCGCTTTATAGGCATAGCTTTTTTCTCCATACAATCAGTTTGTTAATATTTGGCGGGGGAGGCGAAACAGCCAATCAGAAGCCCCCATTTCAACACAAAACCTCAACAAAAAAGGCATTTCAAACGAGTGCTTTTAACGAATAATTAGAAAGGCAAATCCGCGCTCCTACGAGGGCTCTTACTAGTTCAGTATTAGAAGTTTAGATGGCGCTGTTTTGAAAAGTTAAAGGTTAGAGAAATGAAGATGGCGTTATTTCGGAAAACGTTTATTCGTTTCACAAAGATCTGTGATCGTTGGTGTACATTATAACATTTAATTTTTGTATTTTTTTTGCCTTGAAAAGCCTAGGGTAGGCACTGCTTTTCTGCTTGTATGGAATGCACGCCACTGTAGTATAGGATATTTGAAATAGCCTCTATTTCTAAAATAAAATCTAGGTGGCAGCACAGGTATTACAAAAATCAGTTATATCTCTATTCTTGGTGATGATACCGCAAAATGACCCTAAACACTTTTTGGTCACCTATGTATCGTCTATCGATCCGAATAGATTTCAAACTGCGACATCACATTCGAAAAAATCCAAGATGGCGGCCAATCACTGGCCGTTTTTCTTCGAACCCCTTTCTAGATTTGAATTTTTTTCGCCGTGTGTAATATAGAAAGTACTCCTTAACACATTAAGATTATAACTATCTAACGAGCTTCTGTGTTGGCGTCGGCCTCACGCATGTGGCTAAAGCTGTAAGGGTCACTTTTTTTTGGCACAGTACAGAGGGTGCCTAGTGCCTATGCCTATACTTAACATATATATAAAAACCAGCTTTCCGCCTAGGACTTCGTTCCTGTGGGAATTTGGGAAAATTATGTAGCCTATCCAGGGTGTAAGCTACCTCCATACCAAATTTTATCAAAATTGGTTCAGCCGTTTGAGCGTGAAAGAGGAACAAACATCCAATACATTTTAGTAAGGAGTAAGGATAAAACTAATAATCATTTGTTCCATTATGGCAGAACAGAGCCAAATAAGCTTGGTGATGTCTTGACTGTAGGTATTTATTTTACATTTTTAATTTATAGTCTAAGAAAGTTTCTAACCTCGAGAGTAGTTAACAATTTTAACCAACATATCAGCAGTATTTCTTTTTTGTTTCAGACTGCAGGTACGATTCGATGAAGGTAGACTATCGGAACAAGACATGAAACTGATTGGACTCTCACGATGGCTGTAACTTGGACATACCATATCTGTTATCGAAATATATTTTTCCATTACTTATTTATTACTGTCTTTTAATGAAACCATAATCATTCTTAGCTACGACAAACCTTTCAAAATACCGAATACTTACTAGAGAGAGTTTTAAAGTATGTACCTTTCAAAAAACCGAATGGTGGAGAAAGATAACTTTATCAAAGCTACTGTAAAGTTTCATCAGACTGTTTAATATATTTAGTGTGTTAGTTATGCGAAAGTGTAACTAACATCGACAAAAAAGGATCAACTTTGTACAAACTTTGTTGAATAGTTGAATTGTGAAAGAATAGTACTCCCGAAGTCCAGTGTCAAGTTTGGTGTAGTACACCTTGAACGAATGAATACATTGCGGTGTTTGCTTCAGGGCCCATATTTTTGAAACGATAGAATTCCAATTCGCATACGAATTGACAAGATTCGCATGAGAATCTCATACAAATCAGGCCCCATGTCGTTTATAATCAAGGTTTCTGTATGACGAAGCAATCGACAACATTTCTAGGTATTCGTTCACCCCAGCACTTAGGTGGTAAGGCCCTTGCTACCTACTTATTAAAGTGATGATAATACAAATTAATATTGGAAGACTTTCAATTACGAGTAGTTAGCGAAAATTAAGGATGTGAATCATCCCTCGAAACTGAACAATTTTCCCCAAGGAACATAGAATGAAATCTGAAATTATTTTTGACCTTACCTAGCGTATAAATTTTCTTTAGAAATGGTAAACAAATGATTTGTCTGTCTGTTCTTTGTGTGGAAAATAAATTTGTTTTGGTACCTTGGAGATAGTTCAGTTTCGTGGGGAGAATCAACCTCTAAATTATCGCTCAAGGAACATAATACCTACTCCCTGGGTTTCGCTAGTTAAAGTCAATCAATCTACTATATAGTTTCGAGTAGGTAGATTGACTACTCAAACTGCAAACATATTTTGTAATTTTGTGAAATTGGGGCCTTATTTTCAAAATACATTTTGACTATCTCAGATGATATTTTTTTCCTAAAACGCAGTTTTCGCACGTAGACTTTTGGATCCCTATTTTTCAGATTTAATTTTAAGTTTTCCTTTACAATTTAACACCATCGAAGCTTGTATCCGAACATGAAAGTTTTTTTCACATGGAAACACTAAATCTATAGTCTGTGGATTTAAAAATAAAAATAGTCTGATAGGTGTTTTGTTGACGAATTTTCTTACACAAATTACGCCATAATTCTTGAATTATATCATGGTTCGGGATCGCAGTCCCGATCGACGCCGTTCTCGCTCCAAGGGACGAGATAGAGACCGCTACGAGGAACGCGATGCACACCGGGATAAGGTAAAACGCCGTGAGCGCTCTCGCAGCCCTAGAAAAGAGCGTGATAGGTCTAGGAGCCCTCGTAAAGACCGAGAACGGTCCAGAAGCCCCTCCCGGAAGGATCGCGGCCGTTCTCGTAGTCCTAAAAAACGGGATGGCAAAGAAAAAGACCGACGTTATGATGAAAAAGATAAAAACAAAAGTAAGAAAGAGGAGGAAAAGATGGAAGAGGAACAGCAAGAAGCGAAAAAAGAGGAGGAAACAAAGCCAATAAAACGGGAGCCCTTATCTTTGGAGGAGTTGCTTGCCAAGAAAAAGGCTGAGGAGGAAGCAAGAAGCAAACCAGTTTTCTTGACCAAAGAACAGAGAGCTGCTTTAGCACTAGAACGACGCCAAAAGCAAGTAGAAGAAATGAGAGCAAATGTGGAAAGACCAGCTATAACAACCATCGATCTAACTGGACCATCAAAGAAGGATGATGAAAGAAAGTATAGAGAGGACAGAGAAAGGGAAAAAGAGAGAGAAAAAGAACGAGAACGCGACAGAGAAAGGGAACGCGAACGAGAGAGAAAATACGACGATAGAAAGGATAGAAGAGATGATAAAAAAGATAGAAATGAGCAAGTATCAACATCAAAAGATAAGGAACGTGAAGAGGAAGCTATTAAAGCTCGTTATTTGGGTATTGTAAAGAAGAAACGCAGAGTCCGACGACTAAATGACCGTAAATTCGTCTTTGATTGGGATGCATCAGAAGACACTTCAAATGATTACAACACACTCTACAAAGAAAGACATCAAGTACAATTTTTTGGACGTGGCCATATTGCTGGGATTGATATTAAATCCCAAAAGAAAGACCACAGTAAATTCTATGGAAATCTTTTGGAAAAACGCAGAACAGAACTTGAAAAGGAACAAGAAAAACTGCGACTGAAGAAAGTTAAAAGGAAAGAAGATAAACAGAAGTGGGATGACCGTCACTGGTCAGAAAAAGATCAGGATGAAATGACCGAAAGGGATTGGCGTATCTTCCGTGAGGATTATAACATAACTATCAAAGGGGGTAGGATTCCAAACCCAATCAGGTCATGGAAGGAAGCTGGCTTCCACAATGACATTATGGAAATCATCAATAAAGTTGGATACAAAAGTCCAACTCCTATTCAACGTCAGGCTATTCCAATCGGTCTACAGAACAGGGATATTATTGGTGTAGCTGAAACTGGTTCTGGTAAGACTCTGGCTTTCCTCATACCTTTGCTTACATGGATTCAGTCATTACCAAAAAGTGAGCGCATGGAAGATGCTGATCAAGGTCCATATGCTATTATTTTGGCGCCAACCCGTGAATTGGCGCAACAAATTGAAGAAGAGACTAATAAGTTTGGTATTCCATTAGGTATCACATCTGTAGTAGTTGTTGGAGGTCTTTCCAGGGAAGACCAAGGTTTCAAACTGAGGTTGGGATGTGAAATCGTCATAGCCACACCTGGTCGTCTCATAGACGTCCTTGAAAACAGATATCTAGTACTCAATCGTTGTACTTACGTCGTACTTGATGAAGCTGATCGTATGATTGACATGGGCTTCGAACCGGATGTACAAAAAATTTTAGAATACATGCCTGTGTCTAACATTAAGCCTGACAGCGATGCGGCAGAAGATGCTTCGGTTTTACTAGCCAATTACAACTCTAAAAAGAAGTACAGACAGACTGTGATGTTCACAGCTACTATGCCGCCGGCAGTAGAACGTTTAGCGCGAAGCTATCTTCGTAGACCTGCGATTGTTTACATCGGATCTGTCGGCAAACCCGTGGACAGAACCGAACAAGTAGTCTTCATGATAGGTGAGAATGAGAAGCGCAGAAAGTTAACAGAGATCTTACAGCGTGGCGTAGAACCGCCTATCATCATTTTCGTAAATCAAAAGAAAGGTGCGGATGTACTTGCAAAGGGTTTGGAAAAACTTGGTTTCAATGCTTGCACTTTGCATGGTGGCAAAGGTCAAGAACAGCGTGACTTCGCATTGGCGAGTCTTAAGAATGGTTCTAAAGATATATTGGTTGCGACTGATGTCGCTGGTCGAGGTATCGATATTAAAGACGTCAGTGTTGTTATTAATTACGACATGGCGAAGACGATTGAGGATTACACTCATCGCATTGGTCGTACAGGTCGCGCTGGTAAGACTGGAAAGGCAGTTTCATTCGTTACTAAAGAAGATTCGGCATTATTCTATGACTTGAAGCAGGTCCTTCTTGCCAGTTCAGTGTCTACATGTCCTCCAGAGCTTATGAATCATCCAGAGGCGCAGCATAAACCAGGAACCGTAGTCACTAAGAAACGACGCGAGGAAATGATCTTTGCATAGTGCTAATGTAATGTGGTTTGAAAATTAAAGAAAGTAGCAGAAGTAAAAATATAACATTTTATTTAAACTGTCACATCATTACATTGTTGATAGTAGTTGCTAAATAAATAAATTCACTAATAAACAATCCTTCTGCTTTAATAATAACTGTTATATTGATCTGAAAGAGAGAGAAAAAGAAATAGGTAAATTCATAAAAATATTGGCATACAAATGAACGGTAAATTGACTTGCTAAATGCTTGTGTGGTGGAATCACAAATTGTTTCAACTTCGCAGCGATAAGAGTTGGAGGTAACATTCCGAATTAAAGACAAAGAAGAAATTAACACTAGCACCATTTTGATAACGAATATTTCAAATTCAAAAAAAGCTCAAAGTCAATTAGTCACAATCTAAAAATCTAATGTTGGTAAAGTTAAATTATATATTAATTTTTTTTCGTCTACTGATCTATAAATTAAAAATATTTTTTCTTAAATTTTAAATCATGATTGCCATAAAGCCGGCATGCAATAACATTTTACACCTAAGCAAGCACATATCAATAAAAGTATAATTTCAAAAGCACCAAAAATGCAAGCTTAAAAATTAAGAGCAGTCACCAAAATCTGTAAAGCGAACACGAAAAAGAAACACAAAACCAACCACCATGCAAAAAGTCTTTCTACCTATTCCTTTTTGTCTGTCTTTGCTGTTGCTTGTAGAGCCTCCTTGGACGGCGGGGGCATTACGAATTGTTTCACTGAGGACGCTACGGATGCCGAGAGGTCGACAAATTCAGAGAAGCTTTTGGGGAATGACAACTCTGGAAACTTCAACTCCAGCTGTGGGTCGCCAGGTTTGACTAGAATATTTAATAACACACCATTGACATACCAATTTCTGCAGTCGAACTAAAACTATAAATTGTTTTTGATGTATGTAGATGATATATTAATTTTGAAAGTACAATCATTGTAACTTTTTTGGGAAGAGTACTTCGCGTTAGATGTACAGTAGTGTATTTGGGAGCTTAAGACACATGTCGGATCTCTGAGCTCTTAACAGAGAAATTAACAATGAGTGCATGTGACACCCGCTCAATATTGTTTCTCTCCATGATGCCATCTGTGCAAGAGCGTCGCCAGCCCCTGGCCCAGGTGGGGGCAAGTTAATATTATGGAGGATGAAAAAATATGAATTGTAGGTACAGTCAAGAGCGTGAAGTTTTATTACACTTGTAGCGCGTGTCTGCTTCTATGACGAATTGGCAATTATAATAAGAACGGTTCCAACTTTGGTTGCTTTGCAGTTGGCTACATTTTTCCAATTTCTAGGGGGGGCAACTGCCCCTCCCTGCCCCCCTTGGCGACGCCCTTGCATGTTCTAATCATTTAAAGCCACCCAATTAACTCACTCTGATTTGAAATAGTTTATGGCCAAATAATCTTACCGCCGTATAAGAAATTGTATGCTATGTTCAGATATTGCTTTGCAAGCACTCCATTATCTTTAGCAAACTCCTTTGTTTCTTCTGGGAAGCACACTGCACCCATTACTGAAGTTCCAATGCCGGCATAAAATACCCTCTGAAATGATAAGATAATTCTGTATTGCGCAGGACATCACAACTCAAACATTTACGGACAGTACAGTAGAAAAACACAAAAAACAGGAACTTTACAAAAAAAAGAAATATTTATAAATATTAAATAAAATTATTTAGATTATTCTGATAACAATAACTTTTTTGAAGGGTCTCATTGTTGTGCAATATCCCTTAAGGCGACTACAGCACCTAAATTACGATTTTATGATGCGTAGATAAGCATGACGCACTGCAATAAATCGAAGAAAAAAAATACTACGTTTGCTGAAACATGATTCAGCAGCAGCACTTTTGGTTCGATAGAAAAAGCTCACAAAGTCACCTCTAAATACACAATATTGTGTATCTTTTAAGCTGTTAAAACGATAGTAAAATGCACACAGAAACTTGAATTTGCTATCAAAATGTTCGTGATTAAACACTCTCGATAAGTAGCTAACGCATTTTTCGATTTAAGCTGTTACCTTTCCATAAATCTCATTTTTCTAACTTTCGAACATGTTTTTACGCACGCACGCTTTCATAATCCGTAAACTTCGTGTATCGACACTGTTCGCACTGCCGGCCCAGGCCTGTTGAGAGACAGAGATGGCACTATTCCTATGTGTGCTGCCTTTATCGGGTGCTGTAGTCGCCTTAATGTTTTGTGAATTTTACAACTTTCCAGTAACATTACCAACTTTCTTGGGAATGGTTGTATTGGGGAAAATAAAATAAAAAACTTGTATAAATTAATCACAGAGCATTTAACCAGTAAAGATGAAATCTAGGGCGATCATTTTCTGACAACATATCACTAATATTTGTAAGGCGGTGTGCAGTCACACTACTTGTTCCATATCTTTCACTCTCTCGCAAGTGAGATAGGAGAAGTGTCCCTCCCTTACCTCAGCTAGTGGTGAGAATTTATTTCTAATTAATTTACGTTCAATGTACCTCTACTGATTACATGCTTGATGAAATTTATAAATTCAAGAACATATAAAAATTGACCAAATTGGCTTTTTTGTGCAGTAGCTGTTACCCAGTTGCAGAAATGTTCATTAAAGTTAATGCTACTTTAAATATTATCATACTGTCACTTTCCGTATGTTCACCGATTTTTTACTGTTATGATTGAGGTAGTCTTGACTGCAAGATCTTTTTATCGTGTAGGTATAGTCAAGTATGTAGCGAACTTGGCTAACCCTGGTGTCAGAGTTTTCAAACCGAACAATGGCCTCTGACTTAGTTTTAACGACTGTAGTCAATCAAGAACAGCCAGGACCGACAGCTTAACGTGCCCTCCGAAGCACGGAAACGGTCATGATGAATTGCCACTTTGGTCACCCATTCCCTGCCTCTGTGTACGTTGCTTAACCTTACTGATCCGCTGAGATCAGAGCAGAGAGAGCCACTAGGCTACGAGCGCTGTAAGATGATGAATATGTATGTATAATAATCAACATACCCTAATAAAGCCGCCTCTTAGACCAAATATGAAGCCGGTGAGACCACCCATAGCCACTGCTCCATACCGAACATCTTTGTTTTCTTCCTCACGCAAATATGTTACAATCCCTGTAAACGTTCCAAGGAATAAATCACAGTACAAAATTCTTATTATATCTTTCGGGGTTGATTCCCCCTCCCCTATGAAAAAGCTGAAAAAAAAAAGTTAATTTCCCATAGAAAGGCAAATCAGATGATCACACAAGTTGTATGAAGGTGCAGTTTTGTTTTTCATATTTCAACCTGTTTTATCTAGGGACAAGGGCGTTGCCAGCCCAGGTGGGGGCAAGTAAATATTATGGAAGATGAGAAAAATATGAATTGTCTGTACAGTCAAGAGCATGAAGCTTTAAACTCGTAGCGTGAGTCTGCCTCTATGAAGAAATGGCGATTGTAATAAGAACGGTTCCTACTTCAATGTGTAAAGCTTCACGAGCTCTTGACAAAAGACTGGTTGCTTTGCAGTTTGCTACATTTTTTCTCTAGGAGGGGGCAGCTGCCCCTCCCTGCCCCCCCTTGGCGACGCCCTTGCCTAGGGACATTTTTTCAGTTTCGCCTGTAACATGATCTTCTGTCCATTTTGTGAGCTGATTCACATGTTTAATTTTCCTAAACTAATAAAAACTCACCCAATTTTAGGGATTGGTTCTATTTTATTGTTTTTTAACTGTGTAAAGAACCTAAAAAAGTTAAGATAGGTAAAATGTGATACTCACAGTCTGTCTTATCCTGGAATTCATGGAACTGGTCTCTGATACTTTGCTGCACTGAATCAGTTTGATTCCACACTGTTTGCACAGTCTGACGAACGGTCTGAATAGGCGGTTTCAGTATAGAATGCACAAAGGTCTCTTTAGGTTTCCATACATTTGTTGTATCCCTGTAACATGTCACAGTTTCAAATTTAGCAAGTTGAAAGTGGCATAAAAGGCTACACAAAAAGAGACAGTTGCTAATTATATATCAGCATCTAAGGCTTACTCGTGAATTTCATTCGAAGTTTCGTATATCGGGAGGTCGGAGAGCTTCTTATATTCAACATCTCCACTGGACTCTGGTTCCACCGGTGCCGCTGCACCCACTAAAGGGACTAAAGTGATCACCCCAGTGCCGAACACCACTTTTCGAAGCATCTGAAAAGGTTGCAGACGTAAGCTGAACGAAAATTCTATCAGAACAATGAAAATGCCAAAATAAAGACTGTTATCACCTCAAAAGAGATGTAACACCGCGAAAATTACATAAAAGTGATGCAGTGAAACCAAAATCAGCTGCCCAATGACAGCGCTGCGCGCACTTATGACATTGACATTATTGACAGAACTAAATACCATAAACAAGTTACTTATAATATTTCTACCTTTGATTTCTATAAAAATTGTGATCGCCTGTAACAGCGCCATCTAGTATTTTTATTACACCAAATCATGTATGAGACAGTAATAGGAAACAATACATATATAAATATACTATGTACATTTGGATGTGTGGCCCTTAATCCTAGGATGAAAACTCCGAGAGATTCGTTCAGTGATGGATAAAAGACTTAATATTTGCATATTGAAATCATTTGTGACTTGTGACGCAATAGTTCAAGAATTATTGGCAAAAAAGTATGGGCCACACAACCAAATGCCTGCGATTCTCAGTAATGAAAATAAGATGAACCGGTTGACGGAGCCCCAATTTTATCATTAACATCTACAGTAACTCATAAAAAAATCGGTTCTGGCTATAAATCAACCCAAAAAACCTAATACTTTGGAAAATATTTACATTTATCTATGGGCCACAGGATTACGTAGGGCCCACTTCATATCTGGTAAACCAGCAGCCCGAGATAAAAATAAACGACGCTGGCTCTATCACATATAATATGTGACAGCATATAGCGGCAAAAATCTTCTTAAGAAACTCTCATCAGAGAGAAAAACGTGAATCAAATTCTGAAGCATTTGGATGGGTGGATCACGTTCAAAACCTTCTTCTTCAGCCAATACTGCGTCACATAAGTTGCGAAGGTGTTACAAATGAAGAGAATTTCCGTTACTGAAGGTGAGTATTAAAAAAAATGCAAAACATTCAATATTTTAGGAGATATCGAGGTTTCATTTTTGTATTAAAATCGTGAATTAGGGTAACAATGAATAAAAAATGTTGGGATAAATACTTATTTCAAAAATCGAGTTTGTTACTTATGACTCTCCTTTGTACTTAAATCATACACCAGTGTCCAGTTGAAAAGAGTAGCATTGGTAGTGTAAAGCGTGACCTGCTCTTGACTGTACTATGCTGGATAAATAAAATGGATTTTTTATTATTATTTTTTATTTATACGACGAATCATGCTTTTAACATGGTCATAAATCACCACCATAATATAATTTTCCTGTCCTGAAAAAGATTCCTTACATCATTGTCACCATGACGAATTTTTCATACAAAAATGAAACCTCGATATCTCTTAAAATACTGAATGTTTTGCATTTTTTTTAATACTCACCTTCAGTAACGGAAATTCTCTTCATTTGTAACACCTTCGCAACTTATGTGACGCAGTATTGGCTGAAGCAGAAGGTTTTGAACGTGATCCACCCATCCAAATGCTTCAGAATTTGATTCACGTTTTTCTCTCTGATGAGAGTTTCATGAGAAGATTTTTGCCGCTATATGCTGTCACATATTATATGTGATAGAGCCAGCGTCGTTAATTTTTATCTCGGGCTGCTGGTTTACCAGATATGAAGTGGGCCCTACGTAATCCTGTGGCCCATAAATAAATGTAAATATTTTCCAAAGGATTTGGTTTTTTGGGTTGATTTATAGCTGGAACCGATTTTTTTATGAGTTACTGTAGATATTAATGATAAAATTGGGGCTCCGTCAACCGGTTCATCTTATTTTCATTACTGAGAATCGCAGGCATTTGGTTGTGTGGCCCATACTTTTTTGCCAATAATTCTTGAACTATTGCGTCACAAATGATTTCAATATGCAAATATGAAGTCTTTTATCCATCACTGAACGAAACTCTCGGAGTTTTCATCCTAGGATTAAGGGCCACACATCCAAATGTATATAATATACTTACATTAAATACATTGCACACAAAATATACGTAACATAAATAAATACATACAATTATAATATATTTTAAACCTACAATATACATTCAATACACTGATATTTGATATTAAAAACGTAAATTTTGGATGTTTGTTATTCTTTTACGTAAAAACTACTCAATGGCAAATCGTTAAATTATCTGATGGAGTAAAGATTTTTTCCCCTAAAATAATGGTTATTTTTATAAATTGATCTTTCGTTAAATAACAAATAATTTTAGGCTCTAGATAGGGTTTTTTTTCAATTCGCTTTAATACAGATAGGTTCTTTACCCTATTTGTATTAAGGCGTTTTTGGCCACAAAATAGTGTAAACTACGAATAACAGATGGCGTTAATAAACACAAAAAAATGGATAGCAATGAATCCTACTACAATGCTTCTATAGTTTGTCTATGGTAAACTGTCAGTGGTTTCGTTTATTTCTCACGATTTTAGTTGAGCTACGTACGTTGGAATAGAATTTTTGTATTTGTCATGTGAGGTGATGTGGAAATTTACTTCTCTTTCTTGATATACAACATTCTCGCTTTTTGTTATGCTGTGTGAATTGTGTGATTTGTCAGTTATTTTCTTTGTCGTCGGCCGTATACGTCTCGTCCGTCACTATTTTTTAATTCTTTCTTCTGTGCTGTTGTGTTTTTTGCGGTGGTTCGGTCTCTCGCACGTGGTAAAAAGAAGAGAAGCAAATGGATTGCCTACAGGAGTGTGAATTAGTGTTTTAGAAAGTGTTAGCAGTTAATTGTAGACAAGTGTTTGTGAGTACGATTTTCGAGTTTCCGATTTTGTTGTGGTGGTCGGATATGTCGGGGGTGCGCACTGGGCGCGTGGGGAAGACGAAGAAAGGAAGAAGAGTCCAGGGAGGAGGTGAGGGGCCGCGTGAAACGCACGGGGTGACAGCATGGACAGACTTTCATGAAATAGACTTGCTTGTCTGACGGATATCATGTGGATAGGTTCTTAGAACTTTAAAATTTCAAAGAAAGAACTCTTCATTATTATTCTTGTAATACTCATTCTTGATTCACCCAAAATTTAAAATTTTTAAGTAATTAAATAAATAGTAGGTATTTATTTGAGGTCATATTCCAATAGGTTGACCCCTGAATCAACACATAAAAGTTCCAAGTCCCTATTAGAACCTACCCACATACAAAATTAACAACTGGTTATGCCATGTCATGCACATCTTTCATTTAAATCTAGAAGAGTGCAAATTTAAAATTATAACTTTAAAAAATCGATGTAAGCTCTGTTCTTATAGGAATATGTATAACTTGTTATTTTTTCATAACTCCTAGAACTTCCACTAGGCATGTCTCTCCTGTAGTAGGAGGGTTTACCTGTAACAAATAACCATGAAAGCTTCTTGAAATTAGCTTACAAAGTTAAGTATAAAAAAACATGTGTGGAGAAAATAAAAAACTCTATTGGTTCCATTCATCACATACAAAAGTTTCCTACACATTACTTTCAATAATAAAAAAAAAACAAGATGTGCATGGCATCAAAATCAAACAGCCTAGTAGAAAACACTAACATTTGCTTGCATTTGGCAGGATTGTAAGGTGCATGCTCAGTGCCGCGCGAGGCTCGCCGTGACAACCGCACTGCTCTCTTGGAATGAAATGGTACTTATAATGTTCATTGCTCATATTGGGGAAAACTGTACAATCATTTGTATTTCTAACACCTTTGAAATTTCATGGTAGGAAGGCCGGTCCTCTTGAAAGACCTTTATAAGATGATGCAGATTGGTTTTGCAGAGTTTGAGTCCTGAAACTTACCTATTTACTAGCCTGTTACCTATTTACAAATCTATCTTTGCAGTATAGTCATTGACTTTCCCATCTGAAAATTGTACTATCGTTAGTACTGTACAATCATTAGTATTTGTAACAACTTTGAGACCTTTATTTAAATTTACAGTTTGGTTTTGGTTTTACGGTTTTGTTGTGTCCTGAAAGTTACTTAAATAGGTTCCAACAGGTAATAAGCAATACCTGTTGTGACTTATTTACAAATCTATTTTTGCAGAATAAAATATGGTAGTTATAGCCATTTACTGTCCTATTTGCCTGTTACATTTCATTTTTGATCATGTGAGTCCCCTTTTTACAATGCCTAAAAAATTTTTAGAATATTTTCTCTGTTTTTTTAAAGTACTTTGTGCAATTTATTTACCTATATCTATTTTCTTACATTAATTGAACTAAATGTAATTTAGTTGCACATGAAAAAATCTTTCTATGTTTCAATCTGACATAACTTTCTGTAATAAAATGTAACTGTACCTTAGGTATTTGTGTAGGAGTGCAATAAAGTATAATTTATTGTGTTGTTCACCAAACAATACGATATTAATAAAAATAATTATCTGTTTTTTTAAGGTATTACGCTATTTGCAATAATAATTGTACAGTTTTCCTCTAACTATTCAATAAATAAATATATAGACTGAGATCCCAGGGCCACCAGACCTTCAGCTACCTGGTTCTGAAGGTACTTCCAAAAATTACTATTAACATATGAATACTTGCCAGACCAGACTTCAGGACAAGTGAGTAATTTTTAGAAGTACCTTCAGAACCTGGTAGCTGAAAAGTGGCTGTCGGCCCAGTCTAGCAAGTATTCATATATTAATAGTACATATTAGCACTACTCTTTCCCACACTTTTGGTTACTGAGAAAATAAGTAAGGTCTGGCAGCCCTGGGATCTTGGTCTAATATATAATATCCAAAAGGGTAGGCTGTGCTGCTTTTTGGATTTTTTCAGATGTTGGTAATGTACAAAAGCATTGAAAGCTTTGGTTCTTTTTTAATAAAAATGTCATCATAACAGAGGAGACACTACTAAACAATTTTGAAAACATATGTAAAGCTACTATCTATGTACAGGGTCAACAGCACATCATGCTATCCAAAACTATCAAATTTCTTCAATCGATTTTTAATTTTATCTCTTGGAGATAAAATTTTACAGTTTACTGTCCATTGGGGAAATTTGACAGTTTTTGGTAACCTGATGTGCTGTTGACTGTACCTAGTGTTTCTCAGAATTACTGGGTCAGTGCCAGAATTGCTTAAGAATTGTTAAACTTAAGTATTTACGTAATGTCAAGTTCAACTTCGTTGTGCCAAACAGCACTTTTTTCTTTGTTTCACTTACATTTGTTTCGAATGCATTTAGTCTCATCTAGCTTATTTGGTACCACTGCTGGGTAAAGGCCTGTCTTCTTTCCCTACAAAAATCCTTTGGAGTACTTCTACTGGCCAGAATTGGTATTTAATATTATGTAAACACATATTTGCATACTCTATCTAATCTAGTCTATCTTCAATGACCTACTAAATTTTAAAAAAAACTTACATTCTTGCTTATTCACATTTTTATCTTATGATTTCCGAAACTATGCGACACTACTGTGATAGGCATGTTTGGGTTTGATATACATATCTCGTTTGTTGGTTTGTGCATGTTAGAAACTTACTTATATTATTATTTACGTATTAAATATAATTATTATTTACATATTAAAGGTATCTGTAATAGGTACCGAGGGAGGGGCCTGGTGATCCCTTACTACAGGGAAACCTAGTTAGGGCACCAGTTTCACACTTCAAATAATAATTATTGTGTGAACCGTTTTTGTACCAAAATTATTTAATATACTTTGTGGGAGAAATTAATAAACTAACTTTTATTTTATTTTGTAGGTCAAAGTCTGCCAATACCGCGTCGTCGGCGTACATTCATATAGTTTTTTTTATTTATTATTAAATTATTGGGAAGCAAATGCATTTGATAACTTGATACTTTTACTTATTGCGCCCTCGAGCGTACTTAATAGAAGTTTTAAAACGTATTTTGTAGCACAGATTGAAAAATCCAATACCTAGAAGAAAAGAAGTCGCCAGTGGTTTTACTAGAAATAAACCTAAGTATTAGATCGCAATTTGTATACCTAATAGACAGCGAAGCTATAAATACAAGTCCAGTCTGCAAAGACGACCATTAAACAAAGAAATATTCATTTTCTTGACTGGAACTTTGTAAACTAATTGTCATATATCACAAGTATAACTTTCCTCTGTCATAATATGACACATTGGCTCCCCAGCGCTCATGAAGTTTATAAAGTTATCGATTCAGCTTGCACGTACTTTTGACGGTTGTTTTATGTCGGTAAACAATAGCGCACCATCTAAACTTTTTCTATCTTCTTTTTTTAGGGTTTCGTTTGTTGTTTTAGGTTTTATAATGATTATTACCTGCATGATATTCAATCGTATTTTTTTTAGCTTTCAGTACTTCTCCATAAAGTCCTCCGTGCGAGCAATATTCTTAATAAAGAAAAAGGAAAATCCCATCTCGAAAAATATGTTTAGATCAGGGGTTCCCAACGTTTTAACCTATGCGCCTCACCTAACGTTGAGCTAAAATCCTACGCCCCCTTCTAGGGGCTGAAATTGGGAGTTTATATAAGAAAATTAAACAAACAATGATAAAGTGATAAAAATGAGGGTATTTATTTTTATTCATATGACAATGGAGAAGGGATACGACAAAAATTAACCAATTGAGTTTAGTAATTTTTTTAATAGGCAGACCCCAGGGACCTCTGCGCCCCCCTTGGAACCGCTCGACGCCCCCCAAGGGGGGCGCGCCTCACTGGTTGGGATACCCTGGTTTAGATACTTACAGTTTTTTTTTTGCAAATAAATTAATTTCGATACCAAGGCAAACAAACTCAAACAAACAATCATTACTCAAAAGTATCTATATTATAATAATATAAAACAAAATCAAAATCCCCTGCCTCGTCAGTCTGTATCTGCATGCGATAACTCAAAAACCATTGAACAGATTTTCATACGGTTTTCAACAAAAGACGGAGTGATTCATGAGGAAGGTTTTTGTGTATAATACATTTCCGAAACTCCTATGGGAACGAAGCTAGTTTATACAATCCAGACTGCAAGTAAAACTTATATTCCGCAGTCCAGTAGAACCACAACACGCAGTGGAAAATAACTATGAAATGTTCTTAGTTTGCAGAAAAAACATCTTTTCATTCTGTCGCCTAACGTTGCAAGGATCCTTGAGCGTCAGTACATTGTAGTTGAGTCATGGATCTAATACATCAGGATAGAAATCTTCGAGCTCAAACGCGGGCCGAAGAAGAGATAGAGCAACGAGGCAGAACGTCTCGTTCTAGTAGGGTGACAATGCGATTACTCGTATTATTTTATTTTTATTTTTTGGGAGTGCAAAGTATACGTAGGTAACAGACAAATACAGGCTTCCATTTAAGGATAGAAGTTTTCCTGTAATTTTATTTTTATATAACAAACCATCAGCAACATTTACGTTACTACATTTTTGTTATGAAACACCAAATTGTATGATAATATACAAGGAGGACACAGAGTAGTGGACATCGGGAATGTGTAGTTAGGTTGCGGAAAAATAAAACAAAAACTCACCTTTCGTCTCATCTTATAATCAAATCATTAAAACATGCTTTTAACTTAATTTCAAAACTTTTCTCATGAAAATATTTTCAATATTGGATTTTTGCAAAATTGGAGTTTTATGCTTAGAATTTGTTTTTTCCTGTTTTATCTAACGGACCTTAGGGAGAGCCCGTTTACTTCCATAGAGTAACCAGTATCTATAAATTAATTTTGATCTTATGTTATTTTTTATTAGAAATTATTAAATAATAAATTCCCCCTTTCACAGAATAGAATAGAAAAGAATAGAAAATATTTATTTTATAGGATATTCAGGATGCCACTTAAAAAAAGTCAAGATTACATGAAATACATACAAACAAACATTAAAGGATTTAAATACATACATACGCATTCGTTCTATTGACCCTACTGACTCTACGCCTATTCGCAAAGGTGCAGTCTTCCCCAGAGAAGAACAGGCAAGAAACTCTGAGGGTGCTCTTTTTAATCGCAATTCAAATTTTCTTATTTTCTAATTTTAACTAATTCTGAAATAACTCTAGAGCTGAGCAGACATTCCCATGGCTCCATGTCAGTTAGGTCATCAGAAATTTTGTAATACCCCTTTTTGTAAAGTTTTTGTTTAATTACTGTCTTAAATTTCTCTGAAGGTAAACTTTGAATACCATGACGCAACTTTGAAATTTCACTCTCAACGCGCCCAAAGAAGTTTCATTTCAAAAACTCCAAGTTTGAAAAGGATGATGATGCTAACTGTACTTGGACGGGGGCGGTTTGGAATGAGAGCGGAATAAATTAACTTTGAATAGTGATTGGGACTTGTGAGCGGAGGGTCGTGGGTTCGATGCCAGGTTAAGGCATGTATCACTATACATTCGTCTTTTAATTCGTATTTAATAGTTATCACTTGCTCAGCGGTGAAGGGAAACATCGTGAGGAAACCCGTACCTCTAAAGGTTATTTTCGAAAGACGCATGGTCCACCAACCCGCATTTTAGGCCAGTGTGGTGGACTATGGCCTGAATCGCCCTTCACTGTTCGAGAAGGCTCGTGCCACTCGGTGGGGACTTTGCATTTAAAACTATAACTGTTAGGTAGTATTTTATAGGTCCACAAAGATCTTGTGGCCGACGGGTGACAGTTGTAGCTAGAAGAACTTGTATTGTAAATAAAGGCGTCACCATGGAAACCGCGGGCTAAAAGATCTTTGTAGACATGTAACGTGTATTTATGGTGTGTTGGTGTGTGAATTCAAAAAAATACAATTTCGTAATAGTACATAGTTTTTACCGTGGGAGGAATAGTAGGAATTGCGTTCACTTTGAGTAACTGGCGGGAATTTCCAGCATAAAAGCAAGTTGGCACAAAGTGCCGGCTGCATACAACGGAATTTTTTGTTATCTTTTATCTAATCTCAACGCTGTTGAGCCATTTTCGTCTTTGTTCTGAATCTTTAGGCACTCTGCAATAAAATAGCACAGCATCGTTGAGAACCTTTCTCCGCCAAACACAAGAAATCATGGACAACATAGTAAGTCCATGAGTTGAGTCCATTGACGGGACATTTAATACGCGGTTCACAAAGCAACACTATTAAAATAACGACTGAGATATTGTCATTGAATGGTTGAATTGAGTTTGTAACCGCTTTACACTATTAGGTAGTGTTTAGCTCATAAACAGTTGCCAATAGTTTGTAGTTAGTATTTATTTGCAATAAACCCGATACATTTGATGTTACAAACTGGATATAAGTATAAAAACAACATGTTTAGTCGAGAACCTTAAACATGCATACAATATAAGTTATTAAATTTAAAACATAGTATGTCAAAGTGGTTACTTAAGTAAATAAAATATTTATCCCACGATATTACAAATGTAAAAATAGTACTTTTATGTGGCTACTGAAATCCACGTACTAAAAATACTAAAATTTTGTAGAAAGCCCAAGGAAAGCTACAAAACAGTAGATTTTGATTAAAATAATGTAAGTTTTATTAAGTTACTGCGTAATTACCGTGTCTCGTCTATTGTTTATTTTTATTACCGATCACTATATGTTTAACCCACATGTTCGTATTTTTCTTAAATATATGAAATAAATCAGTGTGTTTTACACCGAATAAAGTTATCGGAGGCGCTCATCTCATACCTACTTATTTACTTACTCCGCTGGCTCAACGACCCAAAGTAAGTCTTGGCCTCATCGGAGGCCACCATCGACTACAACTCGCCATTTGTTACGCCATTGTGCTCCTCCAGCATTTTGAGGGGTTGTGTGGCGGGCTAACGTCCCTTAAAAAATGTAAAATGTGAGAAACCATTTTTACGAAACCGATAAGAGAACAAACGATCCGATCCCAAAATTAACGACCCACGGGTCATCGCATAAGTTCTTTAAACAGACTTAGGTCCATATTACAGAACGCGCTTCAGACTCTGATCTATACTTACTTAAGAAGCAGTAGTCTTTGTAATTTTGATAGTGAGAGATAGAGACAATCAATACATAAGTATAGAGCAAGATTTTAGTTTCCTTCTGTAATACGGGCCTAGAGTACATTCATACATCATTCATTCATATCAGCCTATTGCAGTCCACTGCTGAACATAGGCCTCCCCCAAGGTGCGCCACTTTGCACGATCCTCCGCTGTTTTCATCCAGCCACTACCCGCTATCTTCTTTAGGTCATCTGACCATCTGGCTGGGTGGCGTCCTACACTACGTTTGCCAAGACGTGGTCTCCATTCGAGAACCTGTCTACTCCAACGCTCGTCGGTTCTGCGACAGACATGTCCAGCCCACTGCCACTTCAGCTTGCCTAGAGTACGCATGACTTGAAATCAAGCTTTTCTTCTTAATTTATGAGATCCATACTATCCTCCGCTAGTGATTTAACTTCTCGACACGACACGGCCTCAAAATGGCCTCAGCCTTGTCTTTATGTTGGTCAAAGACCTGAATAATTACAACAGAATGACATCTATACAATATTTCGCGCTGATAATCGCCTTCCTCTGTCACACTCCAGCCGGGCATGATTTTGTTTTCAATAATACCAACGTTAGCATTCTTTACTCAAGTCAACCGTAGCAAAAGACAACTTGTTATGTATCGAGTTAAATAAATACATATATTTATTTCATCGTTACTGTTCTTTAGGTAGAAAACTGATCGCAGAAAATCCGTACCTGAAAGTCAAAACACAAAAATGTCATCAAAATTCGGATTCATATTAGAAGGTGAAAAAATCGGTCTAAATCTTTACTTCCCTTACTAATATATTAAAAACGCGAAAGTTTATATGTATGGAGGTAACTGAAACTTTGGATTAACACATAGGCTAGATAATTTTCCCAATCTTCCACAGGAACGAAGTCGCGGGCTTTCGCCCGAAAACAATCGGTCTAAATCTACACTGGGCGTCAAAAATAAGTAGTACACTTTTCAAATTGCAATTACTCCTAAACTATAGTAGTTACACTTATGAAATAAAAAGCAGTTTATAGTAAACTTAACGAAGTTTATTAAAGTTATATTTTATTTGGCATGAATAAAGTTTCAAACTTAAAATTAAGATAAATACTAAAAAGTATCAATTTTTAACGATATGTCAACCACTTAATTTTCACGTTTTGGAACTTTTTCACAATTTAATAACTTGTGTTGCCGCCTCGGGCTCTAATTACAGCTTGGATCCGGTTTGGCATGCTGAACACTAAGTTTCGGAGGCGGTGTTGGGGAATATTTTCCCATTCTTCTATCAGCGCATGTTTTAGAGCCCTGAGTGTGGCAGGAGGTGGACTGCGCCTTCTGACTAGCCTCCCAAGCTCATCCCAGGCGTGTTCAATCGGGTTGAGATCTGGGCTTCTCGATGGCCAAGCCATCAAGTTGATGCCAACCTCCTGAATGTACTCTTGTACGTGGTGAGCAGTGTGTGGCCGGGCGTTATCATGCATTAGGATGGCTCCATCACCCATATTTATTAAATATGGCCCTGCATACTCGTTGAGGATCTCCGAGGCATATCTTTCACCAGTCAAAGTCCCATTTTCTATTACCACAAGCTCTGTGCGACTCTCTGAAGAGATACCAGCCCATACGTGTACAGAGCCCCCGCCATATTGGACTCTTTCCGAGATACAAGCTTGAATGTATCGCTCACCGGGTCGTCTGTAGACTCTCCGCCGTCCATCTGAAGTGTATAAAGAGAATCGAGACTCATCTGTGAATAAAACTCTAGCCCATTCTTCTTCGCCCCATTGTACGTGTTGACGGGCGTAGCGTAGTCTTGCTACGCGATGCTCTGTCTCAAGTTTGGGGCCATTTGCTGGTCTTAGAGGCTTCAGGTTAGCTTCAGCAAGTCTTCTTCTCACTGTACTCTCACTGATGTAGTCTGTTCGGGTCCGAAGAAGCTGTTGCTGAACCTCAACTGCATTAAGGTGTCGATTTCTTAACACAGTGGAAACAATAAAGCGATCTTCTCGGGTACTTGTGCACCTGGGTCTGCCATTACCTCGTCTCCTTAGATGGTTTCCAGTCTCTTCGTACCTTTGCTTTACTCGCTGAACCGTTCTTAAAGTTACACCCACCCTCCTTGCAGTACGACGCATACTGATGCCCACTTCGAGAAAAGCTAAGATTCTTGCACATTCTTCTGGTGAAAGAGGCATGATTAGTCAAATTTACTCTCTGAAGATACCTATGCTTTTCAATTACAATTGCTTTATCAGCAGCGAATGTGTCAAACACAAAAATCCTAAGTAAGACAACACCTTTCAACAGTTTAAAAAAAGTGTTTTTATTTATTCGTTTTTTTTAAAGTCAAGCATTATAAGTTCTTATAATGCATGAAGTTTTTATTGAATAAGATTAAATTTTCTTTTTAACCTTTTTTGTTTCAAAGGTCTAAGTTTTATAGTTTGGGAGAAATCGCAATTTTAAAACTGTACTACTTATTTTTGACGCCCAGTGTATATATACATATTAAAGGCAAAGGTGATTGACTGATGTATCTACACACAGGCCAAACCCGTAAGGCTAGAAAATTGAAATTTCGCACACGTATTCCTCATATAACGAAGGTATCCACTAAGGAAGGATTTTTCAAAATTCAACCCCCAAGGGGGTGAAATAGGGGATAAAAGTTTGTATGAAACTTTGGACATATTTGCATGAAATTTCGTATGAATTGAGTACGGCAAAAATAATGAGTTAAGCATTTCAGCGTTTTCTAAAATTTAACTCCTAAGGGGGTGTAATGGGGGTTCAAAGTTTGTATGAAGAAAACATTTTTTTTTTTACATTTTGACTCAAAATTTTGTCAAGATATACCTTAAAGCAAATAAATGGACATTTGTTTCGCGATTTTACAAAAATCATCCCGTAACGGTCAAGAATGAAATGGGTGGCTAATAAAAGAGTTCTTTGCGTGAGCGAAGCCGCGGGAAAAAGCTAGTATGTGATAAAATAGCGTATTAGTATATTTATGGCAGGAAGCAACCCTGCCCACCCAACCCTTTTCAATAAAAGTTCATTTATCCACAATTCCAGAACCCACTCATGTTACTTTGAACCGTCGGTGTCGGTCGCGGCAATTCATCATAGAACAGTGCAAACAAACCCCTGGTTCAATCTGCTCCGGCTTATTGGCTTTTGTCGTCGTCCTACTCTCGAGTCTCGATGCTTCCATCGGAAAAACTTTCATGTTTCGCCTGAATCAATCACACCTCTTCCCTTAGAGGATAGGCCACAGGAATGAGGATGCTAAAATTGCTTAAGGCGACTACAGCACCTAAATTACGATTTTATGATGCGTAGATAAGCATGACGCACTGCATTAAATCGAAGAAAAAAAACTACGGTAATATTCAGGACATAAACTAGATAAGTAGTTTGCTGAAAACATGACTCAGCACTTTTGGTTCGATAGAAAAAGCTCACAAAGTCACCTCTAAATACCAATATTGTGTATCTTTTAAGCTGTAAAAACGATAGTAAAATGCACACAGGAACTTGAATTTGCTATCAAAATTTTCGTGATTGAACACTCTCGATAAGTAGTTAACGCATTTTTCGATTTAAGCTTTTACCTTTCCATAAATCTCATTTTTCTAACTTTCGAACATGTTTTTACGCACGCACGCTTTCATAGTCCGTAAACTTCGTGTATCAACACCGTTCGCACTGCCGGCCCAGGCCTGTTGAGAGACGGAGATGGCACTATTCCTATGTTTGCTTCCGTTATCAGGTGCTGTAGTCGCCTTAAGTAACTTAGCATCCGTGATGCATAGTAAGATTTATTTTATAGGAGCACTTTTTATTGGAACGCGTGTACAGATGACTATACGATATCAGTAACTTCTCTCCTTGTGAATTTACAGTTTTGTACAAAAATCTAGAGAAAGTTAACCTTTGCGCGCTTCTTGAACACCCGTGTGTTCAAGATTTGTATCGCACGCGCCGTTAACAAGCGCGGGACGGGCGGGCCCTATCCCTGTAAATACTTGTACTTACTGAAATTTTACTGTATAATTTTTAAACTGTTCAAAAAGACCTCTTTTTTTTTGAAAAATCGTACTTGATCCATTCGTTTTTTTATAAATTTGTTGTTCTATAGTGCTTCTAGGTGATTTTACTCCCTGCCCTTGAACCTTAGTTTGAAACTACGTAAATGTCTGACACAATAAGAATCTTTATACAGCCTTTACAAAATATCTGTTTAGAAATTCAATAGAAAAACGTGAATTCTTCCAGAAAAGAGATAATCTCGTCTGTTCTTCTTTGAAATCACTTAACAAAGTACGGCTTAAATTGTCAATCACATTTTTCCCGAACAACGATAAAGTAAGGTACGTATATTTGGAGAATAATCGATATAGTTAATGTGCGCTTATTGAACGCCCCCGTAATCCCGGTGCTTTGCCTCGGATTATTCTCTAATTGCTTCATTTTCACGCAGACTAATTGGAAATAAGAACATTTCCCCCCTCCCCCTTCTTTCCCTTAATTTTCGCACCAAATATGAATCTAACAAGCCCCGAAGTGAAGAAACGGCTAAAACTTGGCACAGATTGGATTTTGGAGCGCTTGCGAATGTTGTTACACAAAGTGGGTAATTATTTCTGAAGTGATGAGCAAGTTACTAGGAGACAAGACAATTAGACGAAAGGTGAACTCGTTTACGAGTTAAAGGACTAAATTAAGTAAGATTAAATTGAAGGATTTAGCTTGTTTGAAATATTTTTTAAATAAATTCGATGTAATTATCCTTTCGTATCCTATTATTACTTTCCATAACCGACGTAATCCTTTCTCAAACGAGTTTTTTTGAATTAATAATATTCAAACGGCTTGACATCTTTTGAATAATTTTTAGTCATTGTATTTTGTTAAACAGTTTTAGGACTAGGAGAGTAATCCGTTTTCATCTTTCAGAGATAAAAAAATGTTTTTTCAGTTAGTATTGCTATTTTGATTGTTAGTCTTCCATACTATTTTAATGACAGATTAAAAAACTAACTAGAAATAACTTCGTTCAACTATATCGGGTCACGTACAAAATCAAAGCTAAATGATGTCCGCGTAAATAAGTTTTAAAACAGCTTATAGTTTATCCTAATTACAAACATAAAATCACAAATAAAAAACAAAATAAGAGGCCTTGTCTCAAGTGAGCTATTATTTACCGAGACTAGAGATCGAAGAGACATAGTTAGGGAGGCGAATAGGGGAATTTTCGGCAATACTCGAGCGTGGCAGTTTAAGATATGAGAGATACCTTAGACCTAATAGAACAGCCTTGTAAAGTATTTAGCTCTATATGTAGTGACGCGCGCCTAGGATAGACGATCAGATTAGTAAAAAAAAATGGATAGTCTGAAATACTCGAGCGCGTCAGATTAAGATATTGGGGGTTGATTTTAGTGTTTAAAGACTAAATTTAACTAATCTGACGATAAGTCCTTGACGCCGCCGAGTTATAGGGTCGCGAACTCGTAAAAAAAAACGTTAATCTGGCATTCTCGAGCGCGATTTTTATTTTTTTTATTTTGAAGAATATAATCTAAAACTTACTAAAAATACAAAATCTGCCGGTTTCCGCATGACCGGAAGTGTGGAGGAGCCATTTCGTCTTCCTAAGAACGCGTTGCGGCATATAAGTCGCGAACGATACATTTTACAAAAAAAAGTTTAAATAAACAAAAAAAGTAATTTTATTTTACACAAAAAAGGTCTCTTTACATTTTTGTCCAAAGTTAAAACTTTTTGACTTGAAGCATCATAAAAACTCAAACTCCCGGTGTTTTGAGTATATCTCGAAAACTGAGGGTGTTAAAAAAAATTGATATGAAATAACGATCATTAAATTATGTGACTTTTATTATATCTCAATTTTTTTTTCTAAAACTTCTCCACAATTTTCGTGGACTCGGGAAAAGTTACGCGTATCTGTATACCAAAGTATTATTAACATGTACAGTTTCATGTATGTATATTATTCAATAGTCTGTTGATCCTCAAATTGTTTTTTGGACGTACCGTAAGCAAAACGAAGTGAAGAATTGAAGCAAAAAAGAGGAATTTGCCATAAACATGTAATACAGACTGAGCGCTTCGCGGAAACATGCCGTCCTACCAGTACCAGGCACTCAGCAGGAAAGAATTGTGGATGAGGAGCCACAATATGAAAGTTCCAGTGAAGAAGAAGAAGAAGATGAATTGTATTGAGCAAAAATGTAAAGATCATACATAACAATACAATTATAATCCAATTTTTATATCATTTCATTTTTTATACAATAAATAATACACTTCGTACTACATTTCATCTACATTTACGTTGGTTGTATCTATCGCTTTATTGTCTTTCTTAAATTCCCCGTTTTATCAAGGAGAAAGATAGGAAAAAAAAAGAAACCAAAAAACCTTTTTCGGTCAGATTAAGAGAACCCACCAACATTTTTGTCAGATTAAAAAAATATGCTTTCAGGATACCGAGATAAACCTCCCCTATGAAAATCTGACGCGCTCGAGTATTTCAAAAAAACTTTTTTTTTTGCATTTTCAAAAATTCATCGTAACTTATCGTCACGCCGAAATCGTCAGTTTTTTGAAAGGGAGCTTCCTTGGGGCCTACTTAACACCCCTTCCGAAAATCTGACGCGCTCGAGTAATTTTTTTTTGCATTTTTGACTACTTTATATGCCTACCCCCACCACGCAAACCGGCAGATTAGTATACCGTTGTTATCAGAGGCACTTGGGGCATACGTAGTATGAATATCTGACGCGCTCGAGAATGCCCAAGTAACTCTTTTTTTTAACATTTTTGAAAAACCGTAACCGCCAAACCCGCCGCTAAAATGGTTTTTGCCATACGAGCTTTTCTTTTCGAAATTATTTTATCTTTCGATTTTGATAGGTTTCGACGGCGCCGTTGAATTACGCCATTTAGCTACCTCGCCTCCCTAACTAACATAAATACTTGCAAATACAGTTTATTGGTCCATGCAGATACTAACTTCAACGTCGGCCGAAAATATTGAAACATCTTGTATATTTTTAATATCAGAATTATTAGATGCTATACGTATGACTGTCACCGTAAAATAGTAAAAACCGTAAAATCGTAATTTGACTTAGTAAGATTATAAACTCTCGGTACTTTGTGAACTGCCCGATTTTTTTAACACTGACGGGCTTTTGTATAATATTAATGCAACCTAACCTATAAAGCGGTGATAGCCCAGTTGGTAATGAGCCGGACTTGTAATCCGAGAGTCGCGGGTTTAAATCCTGGTGCGGGCCTGTACCACTAAATTCGTCTTTTCGGATTTATGTACAGATTTCTAATTATCACTTGCTCAACGGTGAAGGAAAACATCGTGATGAAACCCGCCCATCCAAGAGAATTCATTTTCGAAAGACGAGCGGTCCACCAACCCGCGTGGTGGACTATGGCCTAAATCCCCTTCGTGTTTCGAAGGGAGGCCCGGGCCCCCCGTTGGGGACATACAAGGTGATAAAAACCTCCTAGCTATATTCAAAATCCTGAACCAATATCACTCAAAGAACACATTTATGAAAAAAAAATTAAAACATTTTTTCAATGGGAATAGTTCATTTTTTGCCTAAACGTAGACATTACTCCTACACCAGGTACTCGAGGGGTGCGGGTAGCGCTCGGGGGGTGCACCCGAGTGGTGTCTACGTTTAGGAAAAAAAAATCCTACCGAAAAAAATAAAATAAACAAAATTAACAAAAAAACAAAAGTGTTCTGTAAGTAATACTGGTTCAGGATTTTGAATATAGCTAGAAAGTTTTTTATCACCCTGTATATGGGCTGGTAAAAAAAAACCTAACCTAACCGAACCTACAAAAACCTTACCCAACATGAGGATAAGTTATATCCTGATTTCATGCAGGGGGCCCTTAAAGGCAAATTGTAATATTACGGGAGATTATAATTTCACTAGTGAAATTGTAATATTACGGTTTTTACAATTTTCCGGTGACATGATGTCCAAGTGACATAATTTGCTCGAACAAGTTTCTTTGTGACATTAACTCTCCAAGACGTAAAGCTCGGTGATGGAAAAGTGAAAACCCCATTTCAGTTCCCCTACTAATGGAAGGTCCTTAATACAATTTCTTCCACTTGTTTTGCTTTTAGTCAGAGTATGTGATTACCTGCGAACGCTGGACTGAGCGATAAAGAAAACATTTTTCTTCCTATTTCACCACCTGCTGAGAAAGTGTCGGATCATCTTATGGCGCTGTCTACACACAAGTGACGTGGCGTGGCTATCAAGGCGACGTAAAATGAATAATACTTAGTTACGGAGCACACGTTTTTTTCGTCCGTCTTTCCGTTTTCAGGCGATGGATGTTCCTTCATGCTTCTATTTTCGGCAAAAAACCTTTACCATTTTCTATGGGATGGCTTTAAATCTTTTTGACCAAAGAACCCATACGGATTTTTAAAAAAAATCAACTTCTCACACCAAGGCCCAACAAGGCAATCAGCTGGCCGCTCTTGCAAGATGTTTAGAAAGTCGTTTTTTTTATATATTTCGACCTATGTTCCTTGCGGAAAGTTGTTTAGTTTAGTGGGTTGATTCACATCGCTAATTTTCATTCATATCACTGATACAGGAGTTACCGGCACCGTCTGTATACGGGAGTTATCCGGTAACTGTTTATGAGGTAAAGTTATCTATGGCAGTGTTCGTAAAAGAGGTCGTCCATTGGTGCGTGGGGTTACTAGTGTCTTAATAGGCATTTTCTGGGTTAACTCGCTCCAACGTCGACCTTATCTATTACTTTGGCAAGATTGAGGTCAAGAGTTAACACATCTCGTAATAAATAATTAAAAAAGAGGCCCTTAATATGCCAGAAATTTTTCTTCATTGCATTTGAAACCCTGTACTGCTAGATGTGCGGCTATTAAGAATAATAAACTATGAGTATGAGTATGAACATCTCCTTTTATTATTTAGCATATGTCAAAAGGCTCAGGTATTTAGTCTTTATTATGTTGTTTTTTTAATTAAAAACGTGAAAACGATACAGTTTCATATCTGATGAGATGGAAAAGTTCCGGAAAGCTTAAACGTTGTTTGACAAAAGTCCTTGTGAAGTTGCTTCATTATAAACAGCTTTTACACATTTCCCATCGATGATGGTGGAGGAATTCGTATCAAGTTTCTGAAATAATTAAATTTACGTGTACATTAAGGGTTGGAAATCAAATATTTAAGGGCTTCTGGGAATTATAATTAAAGATTTTGCACTGGAGTTTATCCAGAAAATCGATCGAGTCGAAGAAAATAATAATTAGTTTTCTACGAGTAATAAATTCTAATGTATTTCCAGGCTCATATAACCTAAATCTCCTTAAAGTTAGAGTCTTCTGGGTGAGCTTGCTACATCCTCGACCGCATCTTTATCCCTAAGCTAGATTGTGGTCAAGAGCGAACCCATTTTCTGTAAAAAATAAAGACTAGCATTAGGTCTACTTAAGAGCCTACTAAAAATTAGACTTGCGTTCTTAAGATCTTCTAAAGTCTGGAATCCTTCGGTATACAGTACTCCAACTACATAACGGGACACTTACAAAATCAAAGATAAATGCTGTCCGCGAAATAAGTTTTTAGTTCAGTATAATTACAATAATGGCACTTAGTAAAAAGTCAAATAGATAAAACAAAATAATAGCTCACGTCTCAACTGAACTGTTATTTACCGAGATGTTTTTTGCGCTTACTCGAAATCTAGCTGTTTAAAAAAAAACAACGAACAATAGTTGGTTATTTGCTAATATGCATTCTTGGGATTGAAGTCGGTTGACTTACACGTTTTTAACGTGGACAATCATTTTGAGAACCTTTCCTTTTCGCGTAGAGTCAGTAGGGTCAAAATAACGAATTATGTATTTAATGTAATCTTGACTTATTTAAAGTGGCATCCTGAATTACAACCGAGAATATAATAGAATAGAAAAAAACTTTTTTTTTTTAATTTAAATTCTCGATTGTAACTAAAGAAGCAACTAACAGCCAATAATATTTATTCCGAAAACGTTATCTGAATAAAAACCTCATTTCAAACGCTCCGTGATACTGTCTACTAGATCCTTATATCTCGTGTTTCGCTCCATTTGTCGTGACACAGTAGAAGATGTATCTAAATAGTGAGAATTCTCTTTTGTTGACGAAGACAAATGATGGCAAAGTTTCTCGTGGTGAATCAGTTGAATAACTATATAACAATTTGGGGTTGTCACTTTCCTTCCATTCCTACATGGCATAACCTAATCATCTAATCATATACCTACTAATATTATAAATGCGAAAATTTGTAAGGATGGATGGATGTGTGTTACTCCATCACGCAAAAACTAATGGATGGATTTTGATAAAACATTGCAGTAATATCGCTGAGACATCGTAACAATTCCCACGAGAACGAAGTCCCAAGCGGAAAGCTAGTCGATATCCGTGCAATCTGTTTCCATAAGTACTTCAATTTCCTATCAGCTGGCGACAAAGTTAAAATTAGAACTAACTTGGATCCCTTAATTGGGGGCGCTCTGTGCTTACAATGTTTGCTCTTCAAAGCCAATCGTTTCAAGTTTCTGAACCTTAATTTTCTTATTCAGTAGCTGGAATTATTTTCATTTTCCGTTATTTACACTTAAATGGATTCCCTTGTAACGAGGCGGCATGCGCCTCGTCTTCATCCTTCTTCTCCGTTCTCTTTTTGCGACATTTTTACTCTTCAGTTTTGGCATTCTTAATCCAAATTCGAAATTGAACGCTTCTAGCTGTCATTCGCTGGGATGACAGAGACCCAATTGAATTTCCGTCGCAGGCGCACGCCCGCTCATAATATAAACTGTTTTTAATTTTGTATACATTTGTAATAAACTAACGTATAAAGTTTAAGTGATAGATGTAGATAATCCAATAAATATAATCCTGCTTAATTGTTTTTCTTCTTAATTGTGCTCCAAGTTTCCAGCTCCCGCCGCCAGCCGGCGCACCCTGACTCCATTTCGAACCACCAACTTGTGCCACCAGTGGTACGAGAAGGAATATTCATTTCTCTACGTGCCACTGATCGAAATGTCATTTTCAGTCGCATTGAAGTATGCTCTTAGCTTAGTCAACGAACGCATGCAACGTATTTGTTGCAGACAGAAAATAATTTCTACTCCCATTTGTATTGTAGGCCCTACACGATCTCTGTTACTATTTTATTATCATATTTTTTACAACATTTTACAGGAGTTAAACACAATGCGACAGTGTAGCTACATTATCATTAATTACATAGGCAATTAGGCATGCTTATTGCAAATAACTATTAAAATTATTGTTGAAAGTTATTTTGTTAATAAAGCAACCTTTTAATCACCCTTGGCTCTCAGTTTGTAAGAATTTCTTTTAACTTAACCCTTTTAGCGCCAAGATTTTTCGTCAAAAACGCCCACCACACGCCACGACATCAAATTTTTTTTTAATGTCGTGGCGTATGGCGAACGCTTGGTGAACGATATTAAAGTTAAAAAAAAAAAAAAATTGTCTGATATATCAGACTTTGGCGGTGAAAAGGTTAAAGTAACATGTAACTGAATATGAGTCTTTTATAAAAGATGGCACCTTTTTTACAATCTCATATTTTACGAAAATACATTACTATGAGTCGACAGTATATCTATCTTGATGGGCATTGTTAATGTCTCTTAAGGCTATAAAAAACTTATTGAATAACGACCTTCATAGCCGTAAAATTCGCATTACCAAATTAGCCAGTCACCATTCTCTGGCGGCAAACGACTGTTCGATAATGATACTCGTAACATTAAAAAGTAATCCTAAGCCTGTTACATATCCCTAATGCTCGTATATTGGGATACTTACCTCTAGGGAGCGATTCTTCCTATGAAACTGAACAACTTTCCTCAATAAATTTTTTTTCACCGGCCCATATACGTCCCCACCGAGGGGCACGGGCCTCCCTTCGAAACACGAAGAGGATTTAGGCCATAGTCCAGGACGCTGGCCCAATGCTGGTTGGTGGACCGCTCGTCTTTCGAAAATGAATTTTCTTGGACGGGCGGGTTTCATAACGATGTTTTCCTTCATCGTTGAGCAAGTGATAATTAGAAATCCGTACATAGTGCTTAAAAAACTTGAGCGATCAGCTGATTGCGTTTAAATGAGAGGTCGAAAAATTATTTTGAGAATTGCATAAAAGCTGATTCACATTCACAGTTTTTGCTAACTTATTTAAAATCATTCAATATAACAACTAATTAGTTAATCATATATAGGTAATTAGTTTAGCGGTTAAATAAAAGTAGCTAATTGGTTAAAGTGGGCTTACTTCCGATCCAGCGATTAGTATCCTTTCGTTTCTCTCAAGGGTTAGCTGGAAGAAATCCCTCTTAAGGGATAAGCTCGCCTTTGTACACATGGCAGTACATCAGGCTTTACGTATTGACCTTATCGTCGCCCTTATGTCGCTCGTAATAACTCCGACTTTCGTAGTGCAAATGGGTAACCTGACGTGCTGCGGTATGTACTCATTTAGTTTTTAACCGACTTCAAAAAAGGAGGAAGTTTCTCAATTCGACCGTATATTTTTTTTTATGTATGTCCGCGGATAACTTCGTCGTTTATGAACCGATTTTGATTATTCTTTTTTTGTTGGAAAGGGAGTATCCCAAGGGTGGTCCCATGGTAAGGAAACCAGGATCTGATGGTGGAATCCTGAAGAAATTTAGGGAAACTCTCGAAAAAATTGTCTTTTTGGGATTGAAGTCGGTGACTCTTACGTTTTTGACGTGGAATTATCTTTGTATCCATCTTTTTAGATTTGTACTTCTGATTATGTGCAATAAAATGTTTACATACATAACAGCATTAAAAACTGTCCAACACAATCTGCTATTGTATGTAGTAAAGTAACCAAGTAGTTAACACGTCGCATCGTCTCATTAAACCTCGTTTAACTACGTCATCAAAGTAATTATGCCTTGTAATGGGAAAGGACATTGTGAATAGTACTATGAATATGTATGTACTCGAGAAATAATTTAGTAGATGAAACATTGAAACAGATGTGTAGAAAGGTTGATACGACATCTATATAAATAAAATTGGAGGTCCTGATTCACTAACTCATCAACGCCCAGCTCAAACCCTTAGACCTAGAAAGCTGAAATTTGGCAAAAAGGTGTCTTTTATTAAGTAGGAAAGCACTAAGAAAGGATTTTTCTTAAATTCTACCCGTAAGGGGGTGAAATGGAGGTTCAAATTTTGTATGATGAAAACAATTTTTTTGGCTATTTTTACTCGAAAATTTGTGAAGCTATACCTTAAAGAAAATTAACGGATATGGGTTTCGCGATTTTTCAAAAATCCAAGATTTAAATGGGTGACAAAAAAATTCCGCGAGCGAAGCCGCAGGAAAAATAAGTTTTACTCGCGTTACTTAGATTCGGCGTCGGGTCGACAGTTTCGATCATATACGAGAAGCAGGGAGTGAGGTTGGTCATGTGCCAGCCTGACGCAGACTTTAAGTTATAGTACGTACGAGACTGCGTCTATTTCAACTCACGAATCGTTTAATAGTATGTTAAGCCTTTTGCCAACAATGTATAAACCCTACCTATTATTACAACATACGCCTGTGAATAGCTGGTTTTATTATGAGTAGTACTTTTGTGGTTTTATTTCGAAGTCCATTTTTTTTTTAATTTACAATTTTTTTATATATTATTAATGAAAATTATAGAACAATGCTTAGTTACGTTCATATTTTAAAGACAACGGTTATACATTTTATAGTATTTATATTTAACAGAGACTTGAACACTGAATGTTGAGAATAATGGAGTATCGACCGTGCTATCGAAATAGAAATGGCGACGACCAGCAGCGTAAATATGAACTAGTTGCAAGCACATAACAGGATTCTCCTTACTAGTTGAATGAAAGGTGAAAGGGATGAGAAATCTAAAAGAGATGAGAAATCGAGGATGTGATTTATCGCAGTTTATCTTGGCAATTCGAGCTTAGTTGCAGTTCAAAATTCATTATTTTTTTCTGTCTATTTTAATCTTCTTCTTATCATATAGATATAATCAAGAATGTGGCGAACTTGACTAAACCTGGTGTCAGAATTTTCAAACCGCCATGTAATGGTCGTTATTTATAAAGGAGTCTTCAAAAATAATCGCTTAAATCGATCTTCTAAAACAGCAGTCCTTCAGAATTATCGTAAAAATCTTAAAATTAATACAGAAATGGAAAAAACAATACCCAAATCTGAATCTTGTTGTGTTTTGCGAAGTTTTGTCGTAACATTTTATTACGATCCTCTCCACCAATAGTTTATTCGAAAGCTTCATTGGCTAATTATGCAACTAATTCCAAGACATCAAATAACATATAGAAGCTGTAGATACGTATATATTCATTAAACAAAGCCGCCTGTTCCTGTCTCGGAAGCCAATTTGAATGTATAATGAAGAGATCATTTAAACACAGTAAGCTTCAGCACGTCTAATCCTCCCTTAATGGTGTCATATAACAATAAACAGTATCATATTTGATGATTGATGGAAGGTACATTTTATATACTGTAACTTTTGTATTGTCTTCGTCAGTACGTGGCCCTGATGAGGTTCGCCAGGACAATATAAAACCTTAAAGGAACATTTATTGTCCTGTCCACCAACTCGCATTGGGCCAGCGTGGCGGACTATGGCCTAAACCCTTCGTGTTTCGAAGGGGCACGGGCCTCCCGGTGGGGACGTATATGGGCTGGTAAAAAAATAATATATATTAGCGAAATTAAGGATGTGAATCAGCCCATTGCACTGAAGAACTTTACTTAGAGAAAATAGGTCGATATATTTCGCCTCCACACCATTTGAGCGATCAACTGATGAGGCCTCAAGATTTAAAATATAACTACCTCTATATGGGCTCCTTGTTCAGTTTCATGGGGAGAATCAATCCAAATTTCGCCTTCCTAAAATCGTCCCATACTTAAAAAGGGCTTCCGCCTGGGACCTCGTTCTCGTGGAAATTTGGGGAATTATGGTGTGCATCTGGATTGAGGGTCCATTTTTCAAATTATTGCAAAACAAAATAACACTTACAGGGATATTAGTAAAAATGAGGTAAAACTTAGCAAAGATTTTTAAATTTGTAAAACGTTGTCAATCCAGACGCCTACATCGGCGTAGCCTAAATATCAGAAAATACTCTCTCTGGGTATTTTTTTTAAATTAAGAATTTAGTTAAGATTTAGTTAAATATTCTCTTATGAAATAGCTTCTATGAGGGTGGGTACATGCTGATTAGTCCGAAAAAAGTAACTGTTATTTTGTTTCGCTATAATTTGAAAAATGTGCCCTCAATCCAGATGCACACAAAATTATATAGCCTGTAATGCTCAGGGATAATGTAGCATTCTAATGGTGAAAGCATTTGGAAATCGCTCCAGTACTTTTGCGTTTATTCGTTACAAACATACAAAAATACAAATCTTTCCTCTTTATAATATTATTAGTGTAGATGTTTGCCCATTTAAAAGCTCCAAGCATGATATTCTGCAAAACTCAAATCTTAACGGAAAATATTATCTGCGCAATATAGAAACCCTACCAATTTCACCAGTGGGTATTTCGTAGAGCCGAGCCGTAAACGCGCGCAGAAAATTAGATTTGATTCAACGAAAGGACTTATTTACATTTTTTGCTCTGGCAATAATGAAATTCTCTGAAAATCCCAGCTTCAATTTACCTTCTAGGTATTTGATATCCTGAGCATACAAACTGTGATACGTAAACGATTCATCTGGTGTAAATAAAAAAGCGAACAAATAAAATAAAACGACCAACGAAAAACAAACCAATGACATTCCGAGTCTTTAGTAAATAATCATTAAATAAATAATTTTTAGGGAAAGAAAAATATTCGTCGCGAATGGGACCTGAACCCACGACCCCAGGATCAGATCTCCTGGTGCTCTAACCAACTGAGCTATCGTGCCTTCAAGTCAAGCGGCGAAATTTCTCATTCGCTTACTGAGCACATACGTCGTGCTTATAGGTTAGCGCCATCTGTGTCCTTTAGTTATTCATTAAATAAATGAATAACTAAAGGGGTAGGTAAATGGTGTTGGTGTTGTGCTATCATCAGGTTTTTATTTTAGACTAGCTTCCCGCTTGGGAATTTCGTGGGAATTTCGGGAATGAACGTTCTTTTTGAAACACTATCTATTGGTGAAACCCATATGAAAATCCGTTTAGTAATTTTGAGTTTATTACGTCCAGACAGACGGACGCGGCGGGTGACTTTGTTTTATAATATACATACACTGGGCGTCAAAAATAAGTAGTACAGTTTTAAAATTGCGATTTCTCCCAAACTATAAAACTTAGACCTTTGAAACAAAAAAGGTTAAAAAGAAAATTTAATCTTATTCAATAAAAACTTCATGCATTATAAGAACTTATAATGCTTGACTTTAAAAAAAACGAATAAATAAAAACACTTTTTTTAAACTGTTGAAAGGTGTTGTCTTACTTAGGATTTTTGTGTTTGACACATTCGCTGCTGATAAAGCAATTGTAATTGAAAAGCATAGGTATCTTCAGAGAGTAAATTTGACTAATCATGCCTCTTTCACCAGAAGAATGTGCAAGAATCTTAGCTTTTCTCGAAGTGGGCATCAGTATGCGTCGTACTGCAAGGAGGGTGGGTGTAACTTTAAGAACGGTTCAGCGAGTAAAGCAAAGGTACGAAGAGACTGGAAACCATCTAAGGAGACGAGGTAATGGCAGACCCAGGTGCACAAGTACCCGAGAAGATCGCTTTATTGTTTCCACTGTGTTAAGAAATCGACACCTTAATGCAGTTGAGGTTCAGCAACAGCTTCTTCGGACCCGAACAGACTACATCAGTGAGAGTACAGTGAGAAGAAGACTTGCTGAAGCTAACCTGAAGCCTCTAAGACCAGCAAATGGCCCCAAACTTGAGACAGAGCATCGCGTAGCAAGACTACGCTACGCCCGTCAACACGTACAATGGGGCGAAGAAGAATGGGCTAGAGTTTTATTCACAGATGAGTCTCGATTCTCTTTATACACTTCAGATGGACGGCGGAGAGTCTACAGACGACCCGGTGAGCGATACATTCAAGCTTGTATCTCGGAAAGAGTCCAATATGGCGGGGGCTCTGTACACGTATGGGCTGGTATCTCTTCAGAGAGTCGCACAGAGCTTGTGGTAATAGAAAATGGGACTTTGACTGGTGAAAGATATGCCTCGGAGATCCTCAACGAGTATGCAGGGCCATATTTAATAAATATGGGTGATGGAGCCATCCTAATGCATGATAACGCCCGGCCACACACTGCTCACCACGTACAAGAGTACATTCAGGAGGTTGGCATCAACTTGATGGCTTGGCCATCGAGAAGCCCAGATCTCAACCCGATTGAACACGCCTGGGATGAGCTTGGGAGGCTAGTCAGAAGGCGCAGTCCACCTCCTGCCACACTCAGGGCTCTAAAACATGCGCTGATAGAAGAATGGGAAAATATTCCCCAACACCGCCTCCGAAACTTAGTGTTCAGCATGCCAAACCGGATCCAAGCTGTAATTAGAGCCCGAGGCGGCAACACAAGTTATTAAATTGTGAAAAAGTTCCAAAACGTGAAAATTAAGTGGTTGACATATCGTTAAAAATTGATACTTTTTAGTATTTATCTTAATTTTAAGTTTGAAACTTTATTCATGCCAAATAAAATATAACTTTAATAAACTTCGTTAAGTTTACTATAAACTGCTTTTTATTTCATAAGTGTAACTACTATAGTTTAGGAGTAATTGCAATTTGAAAAGTGTACTACTTATTTTTGACGCCCAGTGTAGTATGATGATATGATTTACCTTGAGTATTCAATATTAATATCAATAAATCAAATTTCATTATTTGCAAACAAAAGTAAACAGGATGTTACATTATTGTTGTTATGTTCGTCTATATTCCTTGGAATCACGGTCAATTATTTCCCGGACCTTTGGAAGGCGTGTGCGTGGGGCCAAAGCCAACACGTAGAGGCCCGTTAGACCATTAAATTTAGTAATATGACATCAACCGGCTGTTATCGCTGTATGCACCACTAAAAGACAACCCCGGTAAGAAAAGAAACTAAGCTATTGGGTTGAGAGGCTAGTGGACTGGGTAACTGGACTATGGGTAGGGCACCTATCAATGTCGTTGAAAAACAATTTGTTCGTGTTTTTCAACGGAAATAACGTCGTTGAAAAACACGAATAAATGGGCAGGTGGTGACTCACCAACTCACTAAAGATGGGCCCCCAAAACGGCCGCACGCATAGTTTAAAAGGGGGCAACATCGCGTCGGAGGCTCAGCGTGTAGAGAGGTGTTATTTTTTTTAATTAGTACCGTACTTGGTTTGCCCAAGTCATAAGGCAATCAAATATTAGAATTGACAATCCTTTTATTTTTTATTTGCTTTGTTCTCAAGTTTCTCCGAAAGAGCTCTATCATGTCCGCAGCAGTTTTTACAGAAATCAAGCTCAATTCATATACAATTGAGTAAATAAGGGGCTGTCTGCAAAAGGGTGGTTCCTCTACCTTAGAAAGATTGACGTCAACATTGAAGTCAATCGGCGTTGCCTTGACCTTTCAGCATGTTGTAACCATACATTTATTGCAAATACGCAGCTTAAGTCTTTGGAATAAGGCCTAAATACCCTTGCCGTTTTTTTACGTCTTTCGTCTAAATACTACTAGAAGGCTGAGGTTGAAGTGATATAAGGGGAGTTGTAAAACACCACACTATGGCTTGTATTACAGAAGGAGACTCAAGTTTTGATCTATACTTAAATATTGATTGTCTGTTTCTTTCACTATCAAAATGACAAAGACGGCTGCTACTTAAGTATAGATCAGAGTCTGAGTCGCGTTCTGTAATATCTATGAAAGCAAAAGTGATCAATGCGTGGCTAAACAAGTTTCAAAGTTGTGAAAATTAATTATTATTGTGGTTTGAAATTGTAAAACTTGTCCTCAACATGTTTCGTTTTGGCCGTAGAACAAACGCAACTCGCGCGCTTTCGGAAGAATGAAATAATTTAAGTCTTTATGAAATTATGTCTTTAATAACAGCTGTGACATTAAATTTTTGGAAAAATGTCGTCCACATCGTCAGATTTTATTAGAAATTAAAACAGAGAATAGCGAAGTTGAACCCTTTAAGATTGTAATACTATTACGTCAGAGCCTCCTTGTTTGTTGATCAGCAGGGTGCACCGCTAGCAGGCTATCATGACGATTTTGGGGCATTAAGATGTTACGTTTTGGCTTATGATTATGACCCCATACCTCGACTCCCCTGCCTTCCTACTGATACAAAAGGGTTGATCCAATTAAAAAGTGGAATTAATTTAAAATGGACAAGTTACATTGACAACCTAACCAAATTCGATTATTATAATATTTATTACTAACATATCTTTTGACATCCATTTATTTATTAATGATATTATTTAAATTGCATAGCTAACTGAATATGACATTAATTTATTTTGACATTAATTTATTATTACTTATTATTATTATTATCGCATGACATACCGGTTTAGATTTTTTACTATAGATAATGTAATAAGATTTAGTTTAATTGACATGTGCTTGTTTAGCCAGATAATTTCATTTTATTTTCTTTTTACTTTCTATTTATTTTTGTTGGAATGATTCTATGATTGAAATAATTAGATTATCCTCCTCCCTCCTACATTGCTGCGCCCAAACTGGGTCCATGATTGTACCACAAACCTGTATTTAGACCTAAAAGACCATGGAAAGCAATAAATTTTATGATTATGATTATGGAATTAAAATGTTTGGTTTTGTAGTTTTCACGTCGCTGCTGAAAGGTTGTGTGTTGACGAAACTTAATTATGATTCTATTTTACGATTTAAATATGCTATGCTATGGTAAAAGCAGTCTCAAATGAGCAACTGATCTAGAGTAAGTGCACTGACCTTAGAAACAATTGAATTACTCCGCTTAAGCATGAACTAGGTGTTTTGTGACACCCTATACCTACCCTCTCACGATATCCAAGGCCCCATCTCATCTGATATTAAAATATTGTTGTTAGTCGAGCGAGAACGGCCTCCGTATGTATTTGTCGCAGTAAAATGACCTTTATGTGCTTCAGTTTAATACTCTATTTTCCGCGGAGTCTATTGTTCAATCGGAAACGGAAAATAGAAACACTTCAGATTCAATTTATGACAATTCTCCTCATTCTCAGGGACGCGTTTGCTCAGTATGGTTCATAGAAATAATACAACATTATAAATATCTTCAAATCGACGTTTCTCTTTTTAGGTTTAAACTTTTTCTATAGCCATACAAACTGTCATCATAAGATTGACTCAAGGTGCTTGCGTCCTGCAGCATTAAGTTACCATGTTTTATCTACATGAACTTCAAAACTTCATCGTTCTAAGTTTTACAATTATGAAATTCATCAAATTCAGTATTGATTTAGTCTAGAAATTCAGTATTATTGATGTCTATACTCGGTTTACGCAGACGCAGACCTTCAAGGTTTATGTCCGGTCCGCTAATATCATTATGGTGTCTAATATCCACCCAAAATATTCAAGGCTTTTGTGGGGAGATAAACCTTCTCTAGACGTCAACTTTCGTATTAATGATTTCCCTAGCAACGTTATTGGTCAAACCCTTGTTTCATCAAAAACTACGTTCGTCAAGCCTTAGTACAGTCAACGTATAGATAAATTACTGTCAAGCGTAGTTAAATTACATTTTCAATCGATGTAATATCAGACCATTGCAGACTACTCGCAAATTCTTTTGCAGAATTCATTAATTAGCAACTTTGGCTGACATCCAAGTCAGAAGTTGGTCGGTATAAAAAGTGCATTAGTGCTGTGCTGACGTGCATAACAACTTTCTTAAAATAAGTTTTATTAAGGTTTTGCAACTTGCTGACGTAGGAGTTTTCTTATCATTTTATTCGCTCTCAGAGATTTATTGTAAAATAGTATGTATTTCGAAATAGGGTTTAAGTATGAAATTGCCGATTTCCTTCTTAAGCATTATTTCGTTAAAAATTATTTCTTGAACAGCTTTATAAAGAACAAATAGCTTAATTTTCTTTATTGAAAAACCTGGCTTGTATTACGGCAAAATATATGAATAAAATTAGTAATTATTTACTTTGGATTTATTTACTTAAAATTAACCTCAAATACCTGTAGGTCGTTTCATCTGTAGCCTGTTTTAATGCTTATTTTTGCTGTTCCATTATCATTATCACACTTGCCGCTTTCAATAAATAAGGTATGCTCAAAATAAGCTTAATGTCGTCCAAATGTTTCCACAACATTTTGTTGAATTTGGATTTCGCACATGAAAATGTATTTCCTTAAAATTTGTATGGAAAAAGGTAACCTTCATACCACATTTTTAAGTCCCAAGTAATATTACGAAACCCAACTATGAAAAGAAATACAAAGTTCCTCAGGCAACTACCACTCTTAATATAACATTTCTTACCTAAAATTGTAACGGAAAAAGTTTCAAGCGGTAATTACTATTGACACTGTCGCGATGGAAACGTTTTCCCGCTGGCCTTCGACGACAATTTTCCTATTCAGATTTACACGAGCGTCTTTTTATTTACCAATCGCTTACAGTCGATCGAACGGGAAAAATACCTAAAAAATAACAATACGGACGATATGAAACCTACAGACTGGCTGTAATAATAGCTGCGGGGTTTCCACGGTCCCCTCTGTGGGGGGGGAGGATGGCCTCATTACAACGCACGCTGAGTATCTGATTCGCTCCCATTTCAGCTCCCCTGAATTGACAATGTCTAGTTTTTAATATGGCCTCGATGTTGGTTTTTGTGTCAGGCTAAGCGTGTTTTTGCCACCCGATTATGGCTTATTTCCTGGGTAAGCCGGATGTTGTATATGTGCGTTGTGCGTGCATGGCGAATCAGTTATGAAAACGTCAGAGAATGCTTATGTTTATAAAGATACGTCCCTACTGGGTCTCTGGGATCCTTAGTCGGTCTAGATAGTTACTTTAAGAAGGTCTCAGGGTAAATTCTTGTTGGAATCTCCGATTTAAATTCTTAAAAGATTACAATGTAGTTAAAACCTCTCCAACAGATCTTAATCTTCTGTGACCTCAGATCTCCCGTGGCAAGGGCAACGAAAGGTTCCGTATGTCAAAACTCCTGAACTGTTGTCAGTCGACACAAATCCAATTTGATCGCCGTTTGTGACGACCGGATTATTTATGTTACTGAAAAATTCATTAGTCTCGGAGATAAGTTGTTGTGACATTTGTGACGTGACGGTTTTAAAGTGTTTTGCTTTTTTTCTCTTTAATATTTTATTGTGGATTGTGGACAGTCGCATTGGTTATGGATTCGGGTTGGTTCGTCAACTACATTATACAGAGAGTCCAGAACTCATCACATACTTTATTCAAATTATTCAGCACTACTTTAAGGTGCTTAAGTATGTAGAACGACTACTGATAGGATTGCCCTGGTATATCCGTGGATTATTGGCATAAAGACAAAGCAAGGTTAGCGCGTTTTCGTTAGATCCAATTACGTAGATAATAAAATTTTTGGTTATAAAAAATGCTATCAAAATTATGGCTCCTGGCTCCTGTATACTATTATTTGTATAATTCAGTTAACAGCAATTTTTTTTATGAATTTAGCAAAACTTAAAATTAGGCAGGTAAGCCGCTATAGATCGTTGTTGACTTAATTTTCTTTCGGTCCTTTTTCACCGCTCTTGGACACTTTTACGATCGGTCCCAAGACTCCGAAGCATGTTTTATTAGATACGCGTACTATTTATTTGCAAACCACGAACCGTATCTCAATAAAGCCCAACTTTGTTGCCTCCGGACAGAATTAAGTCTTCGTACCGTGTAGTATTAAATTGCTGTTTGTAGTCGGCACACATGTTGTGACTTTATCAATTTCACAGTAGAAACAAGAACTACACTGTAGGAACTTTATCTTCAAACACGTCCTCACTGTTGCAACATATTCCACTGTGAATTCTTAGTTTAACTGGAGTATTCTACCAGTATTATTGTCCATTGTCATATATAATGTCTCAGTCACACTCACTGTTAAAAATCGATCAGTGAGGTGAAATAACATACCTTTATAATAACCATCATAGTGCTTTGTTCTTCTTTACTGCGTGGCTTTACTACTGGTTTACTTTAAAACACACGGTGTGGTTTTCTTACCTGCGGGACCATGTGCTTAACATCCCAGATTGGCCGAAATCCCAGTTGGACCTTAGTACATTTTATGTCTTTATCGTTTTCTTCATGTGTATCGTAGCACACATTATGTAGATTACATTTTTTTGCGCGTAGGCGTCCATTTCCCTGTTTATTTGACTATCACGGCCCTTGGGCGACCCAGTTGATACACGTATCAGGTTACTACAGAAATTTAGGTGACAGAAGATTTATTTCAGACGCCCTCTTTCGTGTCTCGTGTTCTTCCCTCTTTATATTACATCTATCCAGCCATACACTAACGCCTTGATCCCTTACGGGGCAGGCAGAACTGCAGCTAGTTCGAGAACCACTTGAGGCCACATTTGACAATCATCCTGGGGGTAATAAGATGAAACATGATGATGATAGGTTGTCAGCCTTCGCCCACGACACAGCAAAACCCTCGCATCTCACTTATTGGCTTCTACAGTATGTCGTAGCCCAGTGGCTCTCGCTGATCTCAACCAATCAGTGAGGTTAAGCAACTTACACAGAGGCAGGGAACCTGATAGGTGACCAAAGTGGCAATTTATCATAAGCGTTTCCGTGATTCGGAGGGCACGTTAAGCTGTCGGTCCCGGCTGTTGTCGATTGACTACAGTCGTTAAAACCAAGTCAGAGGCCATTGTGCGGTTTGAAAACTCTGACACCCAGGGTTAGTCAAGTTCGCCACACACTTGACTAGATAAGAAGAAGAAGTATGTCTGGGACTTTTAAGTTTTTATTTCGCTCCTAGTCCAAGATGGAAGAAATACATCATATAATATAACATCGCGTTGACAATTCTAATATTGTTTGTAATCTTCCTCGCTGTAGGCGGTCAGCAAACGTCTGAGGAGCACAACATCGTTTAGTAAAATTACGCATGACATATGCTTATTTTTATAAAAGTATAGCTTTTCGCCCGCCGCCGCGTGGACTACAGGTTATATCGTGCCCAGCTGTAGGATAAAATGTAGCCTATGTCATTTCTCAAGGTCTAATCTATCTCTACCATATTTTATCAAAATCGGTTCAGTGAAAGTTTAACAAACAAACGTACATTCACATTTATAATATTAGTAAGTACCCGCTAGGTGCGCCTTAGTGCTTCAGATGGTCAACTTATTATTATTATTTTTTTTATTATAAGATGGGTTAACTCTTGACCTCAATCTTGACCTGACCATAAGGTCAAAGATGAGGTCGACGATGGAGCGAGTTAACCCAGAAAATGTCCATAAAGGCACTGGTACTCCCACGCACCGACGGAACACAGCAAGCTGTTCGGCGTCGGACTTCGGTTGGAGGGTGGTCGCGAACCAGACGGACCTTTACAGAGCCTACCAGACGGACCTTTACAGGACGACACCTCTGATTCAGAAAAAAAATGAAGTGTCGTTGCCTGGGATGGATTACTAGGAGGCAGGTCTCATTTGTTTTCTTAGTCGCCTCTTACGACACCCACGGAAAGAGAAGGGGTGATGTTATTCTCAACCGATCACCACACGGTGAAAACCGATCACCACACATTTTACCCAATTGGTCCTCGAACGGTTCATCAAAAATGATCACACTTTATTTAAGTATAAATATTTTTTTAAATACTTAAACTTTTTCGACAATTTTATTTCAAAATATGTATTCATAAAACATTAAATAAAACCGTAATGGCTACGTCGTCGGTCGTTAAACTAACAGCTTATTTTATGAAAGAACATCAATTAAGTATGTCGTTAATTTTATGTGGCTTTCTATCGTCCAATACCAATATTGATTTTGAACTTCTCGGATATTTTTACCTGATATCAAATGGTTGTCACAGCAATGACTGAGCTTCAGAAATAAATAAACGTGTATTGTATTTAGATATTAAAGACGAAGTGAGTTAGAAAAAAGTTGAACGAGCAACAAATTGGATATAATTGGACAATCTTGTCAACATATCCCAAAATTGAGTCAATAATACGACCTCATCACTCTTCCGAAGTGGTTCACAAACGACATAAGTTCAGCTCTTGACCTGTAGCTCATCTTGTAATTTGTAACTGTATCTCGAAATAACGGACATTGAAATTATGAGAAACTAGCTTTCTGCCCGGGACTTCGTTCCCGTGGGAATTTAGGAAAATGATGTAGCCTATGTGTTAATCCAGAGTGTCAGCTTACTCCATACCAAATATTATCAAAATTGGTCCAGCCGTTTGAGTGTGAAAGAGTAACCAACATCCATCCATCCATACATTTATTTATTTATTTATTTAACTCTCTTTATTTGCACACACAAATATAACAGACAAAAACAAGAAAGTGTACAGAAGGGCGGCCTTATTGCTAAAAAGCAATCTCTTCCAGGCAACCTTACAAACTTTCGCGTTTATAATATTAGTAAGGAAAGGAAGTAAGGATTAATAAACATATTTAATTTCATTGAAAAACTCGACATATTTTTTTTGTATTATGCAATGGGTTAACTCTGAAAACGTAACGGTCATTTTACTCCATGCTGGACTGGGAGTGAAAGAAAAATTTAGAATGTGCCAGCTGCCGACTTTTCCCAGGCATACTATAGAAGCCAGTAAGTGGGATTCAGGGTTTTGCTGTGTCGTGGGCGAAAGGTTGTCCACCTATCACCACTATTCTCATTTTCTATCTAATAACCCTCAGGATAACTGTCAAAAGTGGTGTCAAGTGGTTCTCGAACTACAAGACTTTCTGCTGCATATCCCAAAAGGGATTGTAAGCGTGAGTTTATGGATAGATGGAAAAACTCGAAAACGTTGATATCACTAATTCATTAAATCATAAATAAACGCTACACACTCAAAGGCCCACACTGAGGTTTTTCCCTTGAATCGTGGGTCCCCTGGAACATACATAAAAGCTGAGGAAACTAGACTAGGTTAAACTCCGAGCTACGCAAAAAGAAAGAGAGTGGTATGATACTCCTGAGACCTTTGTCTTTTCATCTGTCTATGGCTGACATCGATATCTCTCAGTTTTAAGATGAAGTATCACTTTAAATTAGTTTTGTTTGTATTTGAAAGATATTTCTGCGATGGTTTGTTATCGATGTTGTTTGGTTTGTTATCTTGTTCATTGTGGCCTCAGGTTTTTGATTGAAACTGAAAAGGTTATTGTTTCTAAGTTCAGGGAAATGATTATCCATTCCGGTTCTTGGAAGGTCCCCCACTGATTGATTATCTATATCTAGTCTAGCTAATTCACTATTCATATAATATGAGTAAGTCTTCATAAACTAGCAACTACGTCTCAAAAGTTTTTTAACAATTACTTAGTTGCAGAAAAGTTAATTAAAGCTTCTTTAAATGTAATGCCATCCTTGTTTAGAAAAGTGACAGTTTGATATTTAGGGCGACTTGCACCAAAGTCCTAAACTGATGAAGCACGTGAAGCTTATAAACGCATTCGCAACCGGTGTCACACTGCATGTCGTGACGCTCAACGCCGCAACTTTCATGCGTCCATCGAGAATGGGAACCCGTCCAAAGTCTGGAAATTTTTTCGTTCTCTCGGCATTGGCAAAGTTCGTCAGGATGCACCGTCAAATGTAGACTTAAATTCTTTGAACTCCCACTTTACTATGTCGAACGTTGCCTTTAGCTGTTCTAGTCAGAAGGCTGATGCCCTGGGAGAAATTTATAGCAACTCCTCTCCATCTTCGTTCTTCTCCTTTACCCCTGTCTCTGATGCTGATGTCAGGAAGCATATCCTTTCTATTACTTCAAGCGCCGTGGGCAGTGATGAGATCAGCCGTGCTATGATCATCCCTGTCCTCGATGTTGTACTTCCTGTCATCACGCATATCCTAAATTATTCCCTAATAACACAAGTCTTTCCCAAGGCGTGGAAGGACGCCGTTGTGATTCCACTGGCCAAGAATAGTAACCCAACTTCTTTCTCCCATTATCGCCCAATTTCAATCCTTCCTTTTCTATCCAAAGTTCTAGAACGGCTTGTTCATCACCAATTATCGACTTTTCTTAATCAAAACAACCTGTTGAATGCGATGCAATCTGGTTTCCGCCCGGGACACAGCACAGTTACGGCTCTGGTCAAAGTGACGGATGACATCCGTCTCGGTATGGAACAACAAAAAGTCACCTTGCTAACTTTGTTGGACTTCAGCAACGCATTCAACATGGTTGATTTTGATATCCTACTCGCTATGATGAGTTCTCTTGGGGCATCGCCTTCTGTTTTGCAGTGGTTCCGTACATACTTAGTGGGTCGTCGTCAGCGTGTACGTGTGGATGATCAACAATCTGATTGGGCCTGTACTTCATCAGGTGTCCCACAAGGTGGTGTATTATCGCCGCTGCTCTTTTCCATTTTTATTAATGGCATCACTTCTTCAATCTCTTCCTCTTTCCACTTATACGCTGACGACCTCCAATTATACACTCTTGAGCCAGTGCACAATATCGTTACTGCCATTAACCGCATGAATGCCGACTTGTCGCGCATTGCGCAGTGGTCAGATTCTCACGGACTGAGTGTCAATCCTACCAAGTCCCAGACCATTGTGATTGGCGGTAGTCGGCAGATAAGCAAACTCGACGTGACATCTCTTCCACCTGTTAAGTACAAAGATGTTAGCATTAGTTACTGTGACACTGTCAAGAACTTAAGCGTTTTTTTCGATACGACGCTGTCTTGGTCGAAGCAGGTGGGCGAAGTGAGTCGCAAAGTGTTTTCATCATTTATGTCATTGCGAAGGTCAGGAAACTTCCTTCCAATTCCTACTAAAATTGCGCTCGCTCAGGCTCTCCTTCTCCCGTTGCTCGACTATGCAGATGTTGCGTATCTCGACTTGACAGAGGAACGTCTCAGTAAAATGGAATGACTGCAAAACATGGCAATACGGTTCATTTATGGAGTCAGAAAGTTCGACCATATATCCGAATTTAGGAAGAAATTCAAATGGTTACCCATTCGGCTGCGCCGTGACACTCATATTCTGTGCTTACTTTTTAAAACACTGCGTGATCCACATGCTCCGGCTTATCTCAGGGAACGCTTTGCGTTTTGCTCGGATGGCCGCGGGCGGGAACCGCGCAGTAACACAAGATACCTCATCGACCTGCCTGTTCATGAGACCAATTATTACACTAAATCCTTCACAGTGCACGGCGCACGCCTTTGGAATTCCTTGCCCAGTAGTATACGATCCGCGCAAACCTTGCTCACTTTCAAAACAATGCTGAGGAGGCACTTTGAATCAATATGCAATTATTAGTTTATTTATGGCTGTGTGTTTTTGTCTTCTTTCAATTTTCCATAGAATGTCCTTTTTTTTTTTCTCTCTGTAATGTTATGTTCAATGATGTTCATTGTATAATTTGGTATATATTTATATAGGTATAGGTATATATCATATATGTATTATATGTTTTGTATGTATGTTAGGTTAGGTTAGGTTAGGTAGATCAGATCAGACAGACAGCAAAACAAAACAATTAATGCATCAATTCCTCAAGGAAGCGTAATAGGTTGTCTTCTTTTTCTCATTTACATAAACGATCTTCCAAAAATTATGACAGAACCGTGTGTACTATTCGCGGATGACATCTCTATCCTTACATCCTGCCATAAAAATACAAACATAAATGAAAAACTAAATTCAATCCTGGGAAAAACCGAAAGTTGGCTTCACGATCATAACCTGGAAATAAATTTAAATAAAACAAAATTAATAACTTTTTATCCATATCAGAAAACATCAATTAACTTCCAGTACACATTCAACAACACAGAACTTGAAATAGTTAACGAATTTTCATTACTAGGTCTTATTATAGACAAACACATTAACTGGAAAGATCATGTCACCAAATTACGACAAAAATTATCAAAGTTTTCGTACGCACTCCGTGAAATTAAAAAAAATACAGATTTAAAAACTGCGCTTGTCACCTATTATGCCTACGCGTATGCGTGGCTCTGTTATGGTATAACCCTATGGGGAAACAGTACCGATGCGCTAACAGTTTTCACCCTTCAAAAAAGACTAATTAGAATATTATTTAACATTAATACAATAGACAGTTGTAAGCCCTATTTCATTGAGCACGAAATCCTAACACTACCCTGTATTTATATTCTCGAAATATGCAAATTTGTTAGAAAACATTCCGAATTTTTTACTAAGCGTGGAGACATGCCAAACAAATATCCACTAAGATCAATTTATCAAAACCAACTTATACAACCTACTTCCCGGTTACACTTACACTCATCAGGTCCATTAACAATGTCTGTAAAAATCTATAATAAACTTCCAGAGTCAATAAAAAATGAGACGAGTAATAAAAAATATATTAACTTAATAAAAAAACTATTATATTCAAAATGTTACTACACAATTGAAGACTATTTACACGATAATTAATAAATTCCAAACACAAAAAAAAAAAACTGACTTAATATAAAACACACACACAACTGCTAAAGCACATCCATAGACATAACATACACTACACATACTCTTCCACAACACAGAACTTGAACTTTCTCTCTCTTACACACACTCACACAAATTGATCTCACTAATTTTAAGCGACTAGAATAGGTTTGCCCCTATTAATTACAGTGCCCTAGAACAGGGTCCATATTGGATACTTTATTGGATTGTAACACCTATATGTAAAACCTATGGATGTAATAAAATATTGAGTATTGAGTAGATATGTTTTATTGTTCTATATGTGTAATTTATTCTATGTAAGTAGCATGTATTATATTTGCACCCACATCTAAACGGTTTGTTACTTCTTCTCCACACCCAAAGGTTGCCGATAAGATATTGCTTCTTAGCAATGGGGCCGCCTTTTGTACCCTGACATAACTTTTTTGTATAAAATGTAACTGTACCTTATCTGTGTTGGAGTGCAATAAAGTATATTGTATTGTATTGTATTTAGCGATACTAATTTTGATTAATTTGACAGATTTTGTTGCTTTGACAACCGAGTTAGATGTGTTTAGGGCTCTTTTATTGTCGTGCGTGCGGGTGCAACCTGTCATTTCATACATGTTTTTCTTTTCCCGCATGCGTGTGGCCGGCCTTACAATTAAAACATGTATGAAATGGCAGGTTGCGGGCGGCACGCATGCGGGGCTTGCCCGCATGCGGGCGCAAACACGCATGACAATAAAAGAGCCCTTAGGCTGTTAAATATGTTTAAAGCTTTGGTGTAAGTCGCTCTTAAAGTAGCATTAATTTTAAAGAACGTTTCTGGATCTGAGTATGAGCTCTATTTTTAAAGCTTTGTTTCTTAATTGAGACTGCACCTTTGTAAATAGAGGTATTTAACAAATATGATGAGTGACTGACTTAACCTCACACAAAATTAATTATTTTTCTATACTAATATTATAAAGAGGAAAGATTGGATTGTTTGTTTGTTTGCATTGAATAGGCTCCGTAACTACTGGACCGATTTGAAAAATTCTTTCACTACCTATTAGAATACTACATTATCCGTGATGAACATAATGGTTCATGATTTTCCCGAGTTCCCACGAGAACGAAGTTCCAGGCGGAAAGCTAATTTATAAATAGAATTGCGATCTGTAGCAAACTGTTCGAAATAGTTCTGAAATTCAGGTTTTTCCTTCACATTATTTTGGCTGCAATATTTCTAATACACATCACTATAAATCTAAATGGCTATGTTTTACGACCTTGTATTTCAACATTATCTTTAGTTTTACAACTATACGTACCATAAAATTTACGTAATATCGACGTGTTGTTGGTTGTTATATTAGCTACATTCGATGGCACGTATAAAAATATATATCGTAATAACAACTTCAAACATTAATTGGACTGACATCAAGCGTATATGCGTACTTAATTAATTAGTGAGGGATCTACTGCTTTTCATCTTCCGATTTTTCATTAATCTATGAGTACCGTAAGGTACTATTATATATTCTGTGCTATGAGCTTTACTACATTTATTCAGCCTGGGGTACAAAGATGGCGGCCGCCCTCTTCTTTTAAAAAATCTAAAATAAAAACAGCTGGCTACTATGGCAAGTTTGGTATCATTTTCGAATAAATTGAAGATGTAGAATTATTTTCTGGTATTTATTTTAATCATTTAGAGAGTCAGTTTTCGAATAAATCTATATATATAAAAATGAATCCCTATTTCCCTTGGTCACGGCATCACGCGTGAACGGCTGGACCGATTTCGTTAATTCTTTTTTTGTTCTGTTCGTTATTATCAGGAGAAGGATCTTATGAAAGAAAAAATTAAGAAAGTTGAAAAAAAAAAGAAAACAGGACGTCTGTCGGGTCAGCTAGTCGTAAATAATTTTCCACGTCAAAAACGTACGAGTAAGAGTCACCGACTTCAATCCCAAAAAGGCAATTTTTTCGAGAGTTTCCCTCAATTTCTTCAGGATTCCACCATCAGATCCTGGTTTCCTTACCATGGGACCACCCTTGGGATACTCCCTTTCCAACAAAAAAGAATAATCAAAATCGGTTCATTAACGACGAAGTTATCCGCGGACATACATAAAAAAAATATATATATATATATATATATACGGTCGAATGAAAGAAACCTCCTCCTTTTTTGAAGTCGGTTAAAAATGAAAAGTTTGCTATATGGCAGAAAAAAATTACAAACGAAAAATACTCTAGTTAAGCGCTTTTTATGCAGGTTCTAACAAATTGTTAGTAACAATATCAATTTCAAGAACCTCCATTCACAAAATGTTGTTTAACCTTTGTGTTTTAATAGTACATTGTGATACGAGGGTGTGAAGGAGGTTATTGTAAACGAGTTGACGTATGAAAGCACGAGCCGCAGGCGAGGGCTTACCATTGTCACGAGTTTACAATAACCTTTACACCCGTGTGTCACACAACGTTTTTCAATACATTTGTGAGAAAAGTTATAAACAAAAAACAAATGTAAGCAACCAAATACCTATTTGTTACGGGAATTTGCAGGAAGAAGACAATCTTGCGCGGTTTTCGCCGTGTTTAAAATGTCGGGTGGTGTCAAGTTCGTAACAAGTTTTTATTGTTGATTTTCGCATGCGTAGATTATGTTTTTTGTGTATTAAAATTATCGGGCAAAGAATTCAAATATTCAGCCTTCTTGTTTTTCTCGGTAAATAAAATATTTCAAATTAAATGAAGGTAATTAAATATACGCAAAATAATATTTTATTCCAAATTTGAAAATAATTTGCTTATTTTTATTCATTACTAGCTTTTCGCCCGGGACTTCGTTTTCGTGGGAATTTTCTCGTCAATATTCCAATGTTTTTAATAGTTATTCTGCTATTCGGGACGGAGAGAAATACAACAAATCCAAAACCATTTAAATCGGTCTAGCCGATCTTGAGTTATAAGTGGTGTAACTAACACGACTTTGTTTTATATATTTAGACTAGCTTTTCGCCCGGGACTTCGTTCCCGTGGGAATTTCCCCGTCAATTTTCCAATGTTTTTAATAGTTATTCTGCTATTCGAGACGGAGAGAAATACAACAAATCAAAAACCATGGAAATCGGTCCAGCCGTTCTCGAGTTATAAGTGTTGTAACAAACACGACTTTCTTTTATATATATAGATATTGTCGTATTACACATGAAGTCTTAATGATTTTATTCTCAGTGTGCAAACCTCCTTGGTGGTAAACTTCTATATTTGACTAGTGAAAATTAAGAAAAAACTACAAAGTAAAAAGCACTAGTGCTACAATGTGCTACTTTCTGTTTATGTTTATAGCCATACAATGTTTGTTTTTCGAGCAACTGTATTGAAAAAATACTAAATCACAGGGTGTGATTACTTTATCAACATCGGACTAAGACAAAATGGTTGGTAAATCCATGAACGCGAAGGACGAATGAGGCGTTGAACCTTTAGTTGGCTTGACGATAAAAATTATTGACCCTTCTTTGAAATACCCACTCGTGTATAGTTACTTTTTCTTTGTCAGAACACGCAATCCTGTTTAGGAGATTTGCATCATCACATCACACTATCACGCTAATATCAGTACAGCTATGCAATTCTCTAAGCAACACTTTAAAGCTGCGCTCATCGCTGTGATCACGGCTGTCGCAGCCGTAACATCGTTCGCTGCGCGCACCGACGTTTTGTTAGGTATTCTCTAAGCTCTACTTGCTCGTCGTCGATCTCTCGGCTGCGGGAACTCACGGCTGTTGGCAAGGCTGTGCTAGAGCGGTGACGAATCTTATTTTTACAGTCTATAATTTCTCGACTAGTAGATTTTGGCTATTTCCCCGTATTAAAAAATACATTAAGTACACATTTTATATTAAGAGATATGTAGTAATTGCTTGAATGTATAATATCAATAATTTACTACTTTAAAATAAAGGCACAACGATACAGATTAAAAAAAAAACATAACCTATAACTTTGTGCTTGCGTTTGCGGTCGAAGTTACACAGTTGTTGGTAAACAAATACAATAATGATGAAAAAAACTCTCCGTTCCAAGAATGCTTAAGTATGGGACTGTGGTTCAACCCACGCCAGCCACTTGAAATTTTTACGCATTCTACAATCTTCCATCATCATTTTACGTCTATACCCTTTGTGACTATCACACAGTGAACACTTCGCGAAGTGTATTTTGAATCTAATAAGAAGTAAGTAAGTATTACCTACTAATTATTTATGTTTTCGTCAATAAAATCAGTGAGTTTATTCAATTTATCAAGTCAATTACTTAATATAATAGGTTTTTGGGTGGTACTAATTTATAAATATCAACTTTATTTTCAGTGGCTCGTAATGCAGGACCATCCACAGCTCAATAGCTCAAGTCAAAAAATTGATTGGGCTGATGGAGACGAGATCATATCTTGCCACTGGCCATGCCTGTACAGTCAATGCTAGGACCCGGATGCGAAATGGATAGGCATAAGTCGCTCTAGTATTGAATAGTGATGGCAACGGGTGTGTTAAAGATTGGAAGCAGTGGGCAAAGGTATGTAATGCACATATTTAATTTTGTGTTAAGACGTTTGTATCTAGTTCAGTGAAGTAAGATCTTTTTTTCGTTGTGTGTAGTATTGGAAAGATAAAAAGGCTACAGTTAAAAGGAAGGCCAACATGGCAGAGGACAGGTGGTGGGGTCGATGCTGAGGTGGTGGAGCTCATAGAGCTAGAACAATGAATTATAATTATCGCTGGTGGCCTAACCTCTGCTACTGGTGATAGGCACCTTTCTATTAATCCATTCCCAGTAGTTATGTACCTACTTACCTATGTTAAATTCTTTACTAATGACATAAAAGATATTACTGTATAAAATAATTAATCCTTACTAATATTATAAATGCGAAAGTAACTCTGTTTATCTGTCTGTCTCTCCGTCTTTCACACCTAAACTACTAAACCGATTTTGATGAAATTTGGTGCAATTAGAGATTAGAGCCTGGGAAAGGACATAGGCTACATTTTATCCCACAATTGGGCACGATATAACCTGTAGACCACGCAGGCGGAGCTGCGGACGGAAAGCTAGTGCTTAATAATCATATTAATGGTTTTACTAATAGTAATGTTTTACTATAACTAACTGCCGTTGAATTTACAGCTCGCACGGACGGAGCAAGGGGCGGTGGAAGTGCGCGGCGCCCCATATTAGTGGAGACACCGACCCAGCGCGGGCGCCGCTCATTGCCGTCACAGAGCAAGTGGTGGGTCCCCGCAGCGACGCCGCGTGCTTCGAGGCGCGCGTACCCAGGGAGGAATGTCTGCGGCCCGGCGACGTCTGCTGCGACCGTCTCCGCCATCGCAACGCCGGCTGCTCCGAAATGGCGAACTTAACAAAACGATTTATCGCCGTTGAAAATGCCGTGCCGATGCGGAGCTTGCCATTGCATGGTCGCAAGAAACGTATGCGCAGGGCTACCGCATGATGGCGGAAGCGCTAGAGAACTTCACAAACGCAGTAGGCAACGTCGCACAACAGATAGTTGAAGCCATTCTACAATCTGCTGTACGACGTTGACCTGTTTATTAGTACAGTGGTTCCAGATTCAATACTAATGATGACTTTAGCTTAATGTCCTGGTTCTTGTTTGTGTTTATCCATGTCACACAAAGCGCAAAGTTCTCCTAGTATGGGCCTACATGAGCTTGAGCATTATAATTATTAATAATTTGCTCGTAAAAATTATAGTATATTCCACTTTTTTCAGACGAGTCCCTATATAATAAAATATTAAGTGACATTGATTCCAATTTTCAATTAATACTTTTGAAAACTCGTAAAATCAAGGTTATTATATTAACATTTCTCAGAAACTAAGGTTTGTTATTATTTGAGACTGCTCGATTTTGTGGAATTTATACTACATTTTTTCTGTTAAACTAAGAACCTTCAGGTCTTTTAATATCTATATTTCTTAAAATATTATGTTTGCAATATTACGACTGTAGGTAGGTATATGTCCTAAATTAAATAAATATAATTAATTAAGAGAAAATAATTGTAATTAAGTACTTAATTTTAGAAGGCAAAAAATAAAAGCAATTTAGTTTGATGTTCTTTATTTATTTTCACTGACCCAAAAAAATTTAAATGCTAATCCAGCATTTTTTTTAACGAAAAACACACATTATTAACTAGAACAGAAAAAAACAATCAAATTAAAGCATAATGGGTTTGTTCCAATATGATGGATGGGATTTTCTTTTTCTTGTAAGTTATTGGATAATTCTAAGATTGGTAATCCAGCACGATTACATATATTATCCAACACACAGTAAGCAACGGCTATTTTAGACACCATATCTGGGTCATATTGCAGATCTTTGTGGACTAGAAGGCATCTGCACTGCCCTTCAAAATTCCAATTGTCCTTTCGACACTTTATTGTTGTGGCGTGCAGTGAATTGTAGTAATCCTCTGGTGAACTAGGCTCGAGATTAACACTGTTAAATATTTTCCAAACCTAACAAACATGCTCTCTCCTCTGCTGTTTAATTGTTCTAGGTGATGTTTTATGGCTGTGTTATTAAAAACAAAACTGTCGTTTGTGGTGTCACTGAATGTAGCATCTCCATGTAATATATTAAGGTCACAATCATCGATCTGAAATATAATAAGTTTTAAATTTAACACATTAATCAAATAAAAATATTAACATAACCTCTGTTTATAGGCCACAACTTTTTAAGTAATTTACCAAGTTTTAGGTTCACAATATAAATAAAAAGGTGTGTACTTACATATTTATAATTTAATCCGATATTAGCACTTCGAATTCCACTAAAATAAATTAAAAAGCCTTGCCAACAGCCACGAAATAGAAGCTTTTGAGTTTGACATTAAAAATCGTAGGCGTACGCCGAGGCTGTGGCTGAAGTGGAGGCTGTTTTGCTTAGAGAATACCGATTTCCTTTAAGAAATGTCAAATAAGTGATTCCATATCACGCCGTCTGCAGCCGTGCGGCGCTAGTGTCGGCAGCGTTGAAAATGTTATGAAGTAGAATACGAAACGTGTATTCACCGCTGTAACAGCCGCTGCGATCAAGGCTGTAACGATGTTTGCGCTTAGAGAATCGCACTGCTGGTCTCAAACAGCTAGACTAGTACTGATAAAATTTGGTTTAGAGTTAGTTGACACCCGTATTAACACATTGGTTACATAATTTTCCCGAATTTCCACGGGAAAAAAGTGCGGAAAGCCAGTTATTTATAAATGCCATAAACGGATTTTATAAGCTCTAGGAATAGCAAATCTTTCACTTCAGTGTTCACCATAACATTACCAGATGTTAAGGATGTCTTCTGATGATGGATGAAAATCGTTTGAACTTTTGGGATGGATGGTGAAAATGAAAAGATATAACTTTGGGTACAGTCGATGAGGTTAATTATTGTGGCGAGCTTTGTACGGAGAAAAATCGGAGACCGAAAAAATTACAAGAAGTGTATAGTAAAAATCAATTACAAGATTTTTAGTTCTTTAAACGAATTTATTGTGTTTATTACAATATTCTGATAAATCTTACTAACTTACAGTTTGCTTTACATTTTAATTTGTAAAGTATACTTCATGTAATCCTACAAGAATTCTTATGTTAACTACCACGACTCTCGATGAGTATTTTCTACGAGTCATTGTGTAAGGATTACTAGAATAATATGTTTTAATTACAACTAAATTTATGTTGCCTGATAAGTGAGAACCTAAGAATCTGTTTTTGATACTAAATATTCTGTTTTGAGTAAAAGTTTATAGTTTGTAGCACTTTATGACAATGGCGTGCATAGACATTTTAGGCAGGGTAGGCAGTGAACTTTTAGTGATTAAAATTATTAAGATTTTAGAATGTTAGTTAAAACAACTTTAGGTTATTCAAATCAAAATAACCTGTGCTGTTCCAAACTTTTATATAACAGTTTGAAAACAAAATGCATAGAACACAAATTAAGCGGTTAGTAGGTATGCACACAGCCCGTGAGCCAATTATGAATGTTGTATATTTTAGTATTAAAATGTATTACTGCGGTACCCTTTTTTGCGATTAATCCAATCTGGGCACGTATCGGCCTTTTGCGATAATGTTTACTTTTTCTTGAAAAGGTAAACTTGAAAAATTACGCAGTTTCGGCAAACAAACATCATCACCACACTTTTCACAACTTATTGTACTCATTTTGTTCTAAACAAATGTCTAACAATCACTATAAACTGATAAAACAATAATTTGCAAAAGTTTTCGTACGTAGTTGCAAAAGAAAAACAATCCAATAAGAAAAAAATGCCGCAAAATTTAAAATCTATAACAGCCCTTCCAAATTTACCGAATATTGACACTTCTCAATTTGGTAGCATCGCTTTATAGGCAGAGCTTTTTTCGCTATACAATCAGTTCGTTAAATTTTTGCGGGGAAGGCGAAACAGCCAATCAGAAGCCAGCATTTTTCAACAAAAAAGGCATTTCAAACGAGTGCTTTTAAGCTTCGCCATCTAGCGGCGGCGGCGGGCGGCACGGCCCTTTCTTCTTACTAGTTCTAATGTTGAACTAGTAACTAGTTTAGATGGCGCTGTTTTGAAAAAGTTTAAATTCGGTAAAAATGTAATGTAGATAACGTGATTTAGTAAAACGTTTATTCGTTTCACAAATTTTGATTCTGTGATCGTAAGTGTACATTATATATTTAATTTTTGTTATATTTTCCTTGAACCCTAGGGTAGGCACCTCTTTTCTGCCTGTATGGAATGCACGCCACTGCTTTATGAATCACTTAACCATAACGATATAATAACTGGTACAGATAACAATAACTAGTCTAGTGAGTATTATTAATTAAATAGTTTTGATAACTAATAAGTCATTTCATATTTACAAGTCAATCAATTTGTTATTACAACACAATCTTGCCGTGATTGCCTGTTAAAACGTAATACGAACTAAGGGCTTCGTATCAGAAACGAAACGCATTGTCACAAATGTCAAGCTGCTCCCGCTCCCGCGCAACTTGCCTGTCATGTCATTACATTTGCGTTGCGGCCTCAGATTAATGAAATCCATTCTGTCCGATAGATGAAATCTTGATGACGTCACACCGTACTACCCAAAACGTCATTCCGACTCCTAAGGACTCCTATCCATGCTACCAAATAAGAAAGGCACTTTAATAATTCTACGATGGCAATATTGCCAACTTTTCAATTTAGTCGCGTTATCACTTGCGTCGGTATACACAAGTTATACAGTCGGTAGCGGCGTTAGGGTAGGGCGCGGTTGGGCGACCGCCCGGGGCGCCGGATGAAAGGGGCGCTGCACGTCTACTTATTCGAACAGTTAAATGAGTACTCGAAATCTTGGTCTTTTATGTATAATATTAAAGATTCCGAAAAAACCCAACCTTGTCAAACTCTGTGGTGATCTCCAACTAAATCAGACATAGATGGTTGTATGTTGTGTGATGAACTCGTAAATCTAAGATAAATGATAACCTTTAAAAAGAATAAAATAAAATATTTTTAACAAAAAACTTACCCGCAAATTTAAATTTTTGGTCAATTTTTTGTTAAAAATATTTTATATAAATGGTTATTGCATTCCTTTCCCTATTTTCGCATGGGTTTGAATTGCAGTTGGGGGGCGCCGCGCCGTAGACATCTCGCCCAGGGCGCTGGTAGTGTTAAAACCGGCACTGTATACAGTTAGGATGGTAATGAGATTTGCTGTTTAAAAACAGATTTCGTAAAGTTTGTGGTGTGTTGGTGTACCAGAACAGGGACTGAGGACGAGAAAAATGTCCTGCATCGTGCGCGGTTGCAGATCGCATTCTGGAAACAAAGAAAACTCCCGTGAAAATATTAGTTTTGACGAGCATTTGACACTTTTTTGACAGTTAGGGCTGTACGCGGCATGAAATCGACGCAGTGATAAAAATATTGTCTTCTTGTTTCTTCGTCCGTAAATTTTCGTTTGAGTAACCAGGATAGCATTACAGTCGTAGGTTCCTGTAAGAATAGACTTCATCTATCGGACAGAATGGATTTCATTAATCTGAGGTTGCGGCGGCGGCGTGCACAGAACACAATTATTATTCCTAGAGTCGTGCTTTTGTGAAAATACAACTAAAATAACATTGCAACAGCTGGAGCGCATTTTATAACATTTAAAAATGGACGAAGATGTCCGTTCATTACTTACGCAATGGGAACTTGAAGTATATATACCTACATTTCAAGGTAAGCTCATATTTACACTATTATTTATTTTATCTCCGCCATGTCAAGATCTGTTTTGTTCCTGGGAAACCTTTACCAGAATAAAAAGTACCTATCTTATATATATGTGCTATGTTTCTTCCATTAAATGTGACGTTATCAATCTTGATAATTGAGGGCTACCCCTTTATTTAACTCTAATAGTTTTACGCAACTATTTTTTACAGGTCACTGTTGAATTTGTTGATATTCTAAATGAATGACACAGAAAAATACTGAGCGTAAGCGAATTTCTTAATATAGAAGAAAACAAACCAGAAGAAGGTCCAATAATAGATTTAGACGAGACAATGGTCATAGAATCAAACGAAGTAAATAATTCCTGTTTAAGTTTTCTCATCAAGTGGTCAAATCAAATCAAAAATAGCTTTATTTTATAATGATTTCATAGAAAATTCAGATAGGTAGGTACTTAAAAGTAAAAATTCACAGTAGTAAATTACAACTTAATTGTCGGTCCAAATGGTCCATATTATACTATTTCATAATTTAATTAACGCTGAATTTAATATATTTTCTATATATTTCTTAACTAGCTTGCCGCCTGCGGCTCGGCCCGCGTGGACTACACGTTATATTGTGTCCAGAAGTGGGATAAAAACTAGTCTACTTCCTTTTTCAAGGTCTAATCTATCTCTGTACCAAATTTCATCAAAATCCGTTCAGTGGTTTAGGCTTGATGGCGTAACAGACAGACGGACAAACAGAGTTACTTTCGCATTTATAATAATAGTAGGGATTGATTTTTTTTTAAATATATACTACCTTATTACTTATACTTAACTTTATTTTTAAATTATATGGAGTACTAAACGAAGTATATTTTAAGAGACTATTAAAACACATGACTGATAATATAAAAAAATCCCTTAGATATATTTTGTGTAATTTTGTTTCTATTTTAGATATCTACTTTGAATCCATTGAAAGAACTACTAAAGAAAACCAACGAGGGACAAGGTTTGCTCAACCTAAAGCAAATTAAATAATAATGGCAGAAGAAAGCTATCCTTCATCAGCCTATATACGTCCCCACTGCTGGGGCACGGGCCTCCCTCAAGGGGTAAATGCCATACTCACCACGCTTGGTAGACGGGTTGGCGAGGGTTTTGATATAATTGCAGAGTTTTCCTTATCTGTGTGCAGATGAACTTGCTTGCATATTTACCTTAGTCGCCTTGTACGACACCTCGGTAAGAAAGAGGGTGGTCCTATTCTACTCTGCCGGGGACTCACACGGGAAGAAAGCTATGTAACATAATTATTCAAGATTTATTGAAGGATGATCCATCAAAACGAATAGATGGATCATTGTTTATGGAAAGAGATGCACAAATTACTGAAATTTAAAAAAAAAGAAAATATAAGTACTTATTTATACCCTATTTGAATCATTCAAAATTAAAACTTAAAAGATGCGCCGAAGGAATGATTAATCGTGAAAATGAAAATAAATGTGATTATAAGATGTAAGCATTTTATTTATTATCCCAAATGTCCAACAAATATTGATGTAGTGTGCGATCTTGTAAGTGTAGTAGTATTATTTAGTCAATAGTTATTTATTGTAACCACGTTCTTTCCACAATCTTTTAAGTATTTACTTACTGTGTTGTTGAGTGACGCTGTTGCCTCATATCATATCATACAATGTTATTGTATGTTGTGCTTACCCCAATAATGTATTTAATTGCAACTGTGTCACACAACAACATAATAAATACTCACCAAATTGTGAAAAGAACGTGATAACAATAAATATCTATTGATTAAATAATATAAATCTTATGAGACCGCACTAGTACAGGTTGCAATACAAGGTTTAGTAGGCATAACTAGTGTATAAGTAATGAGAGCAGTATTTAATAAGCTATTTTAGCAATTGGACACTATTCATAGTAACAAAACCAATACGTGTCATTACGAGAATGTGTAGTTCTTAAGAGGAGCGTCTCAGTTGTTTTTCATACTGTCTCGATGTCGACCACCCACCTCAGACTTGTGCGAAAGGGACAATTGCAGCTCTCCGGCGAAATGCCGAGTTTTATTTCCAAAATTATGAGTTTGGGCGTCAATGAATTCCTACCACAAAAACTTAATGAAATCGTATGTTTTTGGTCACTATCGATTCGTAAGCGTATAAACGAGGTTCGTGCGTTTTGTTTTTTTCAAAATTATTCTTAGTTTTTCAACAGTCACATCTCAAATGTTGAGAATTTTTTTGGCAAAAAATGCTGACTTTTAGTCTCAAATATCTTTTTGTCTACTAAAAATATCACAAAAATCAAAACGTACGGACCTAGTTTTCGGTGTTCCTGATACTATACCAAAATTTCCCAGGGATCCGTTGACGTTTAGGGGATGGAATCCATTGACGCCGTTTGTATGGGAAAAAAACACTGAGACGATCCTCTTAAAATGAAAGAGCAAGTAATTGTAGCGAACTATTTCATATGCTTAAATAATCGTGCTGTTACAATTACAATATTCTAGTAAAGTTTACCATGTACAAAGTATGAAGGACCTTTCTTTAATACAAAATACTCTTCGTGCTGTTACTACTACCTAATATTCCAGTTAAGTGTACTATGTGCAAAGTATTAAAACCTTTTTTTCCAATACAAAATACTAGAATAGCTATTGACGACTACTTTGCATTTAGTACACTTTACTAGGTAACCAAGTAAGAATAACGAAAATTCTGTTCATTTCATAATTATTGCTACGTTTAGTAAACAGAACACAGAATTCTTGCTGTGTCGTTAACAATAAGAAAGTCTAGTTCTTGTAATTGTTATTCTTGTAAACACTGCAAGATATTTTTCTCCGTTTAATAAAAGGTACAACTTTCGGGGTTATTCATAAATAACCCCGAAAGTTGTACCTTTTATTAAACAGAGACACATATTATGATACATATTTTCGTGTACCTAATTACAAAGTTACGCCAAATGTTGCATTGCGTTCTACACCCCTCGGCCTCGTATAACCACATAAATTACATCTCATGTGACACTTAATTCGAAAAAACAGATTTTCTTTGAAATATAAAATAGTACACTGAAAAAAATGAACGGCTATAAATAAACAAGTTGCTGCTATTTACAACCGAGTAAGTTGCTTCGGAGGGAGCCTGCAAAGTTTGTTGCTAAAATGATACAAGTCAACTTTGTTAACGTATGTTGGTAATAATTAGCGATGCATCCGATACCGATACCGATACCGATATATCGGCGATACTTCGGGTTAGCCGATATATCGGTATCGACGATATTTTTATGACCGATTCAACGATACTTTTTAATTTAAAAATGTAGTGTAAACGAGCGTGTTGTCTCGTCTATTTCGTTGCAAACGAGGCACGAACGATGCTCGGGGAAACCCCGCGCTGTCGCATCTGAGAGACTATTTTCCAGCGCAGGTCTTAGTCTTATACAAACAGACTTGAGAAATCGCCTTTCTCCGCTAAACTTAAGATTACTTTGTTTTTTAAACAAAAATCTGATCAATGTTAATTTTAATTACTAAAATTTTTAATTACCTATCTAATATTAACCTATGTGTCTACTTTTTATAATAATAAAAAAGATCTGATTTGTGATTTATTTACTATACCTTCATTTTTGAATTCACATTAACCGTATCGGTATCGGTATCGCCGATATTTTTATAAGAGTATCGGTATCGGTATCGTATCGGCGAAAAGGCGTATCGATGCATCCCTAGTAATAATCCAGTAGGTTAGTCAAAAAATAGGTATCTAAGGTTGATTGCTTCTAACCGATTAACTCAGTAAACTTAGCAAAACTATTTACTATAGTGAATCAAGTCACTCTGTTTGCAATACACAAGCTTCTTAATATTACAAATCAATTCAATCGGTAAATGCAAGGAACTAACTTGGTTGAAGAAATAAACAGAACTGTCGCCACAGCCAACGTGCTTTGTTGTGTTTAGCAAAGTAATTCAGTAAAACTAGCTAAGTAGCTTGATAATGTTGATCATGTTTATTGGTCAGGGACAGCCAATCTACTTTGTTACTTCTTCTCAATTCAAATTGGTATACGTAGCCTTGTTACTGGGTATTGTCAATCGTATTCATTGGGTATCTACAACCACTAGACTCTGTTCTATCTAGTCAATTCAGATTGGTATATTTAAGTTTCTGGGTACTGTCAATAGTTTTAATGGGTAACTACAACCAATAAACTCTGTTCTTTCTAGTCAATTAAGATTGGTATATTTAGCCAAGTTACTTTGTATTTTTAAAAGAGTTTATTGGGTAACCCTAACCAAAATACTTTGTTACAATTACAAGTACCAATTCAAACGACACATATTAAGCTATATATTTTCAGTATAAGCTGACCTGTCACTGTACTTAAAGCGTATAATATACAGTGCGAGGTCAGCTCATACTGAAAATATATAGATCGATATGTTGTCGTTTGAACTATGGTTACTCGCAGTGTAGTAGGGAAAAATTCTTGATTCTTGAAATTTTATTTGCTTACTTGTTACCGTAGTGCGGATGTCAGAGTAATTTTTGACATGAAGAATAAAACCGGCCGTTACCTCTGCTTTTGAAGGACGCCAAATCTTTTTTGCTGCGTTCTTCAGCGGAATGCTTGTGATAGCTAAGAGATATGGTATGAGCAGCAAAGAGGCTATGTTTGATGTCTCCTCTGAACCTAAAATATAGATTATTGGCTTAGTAAATAAATATCATTTTTTTCTTATACCCCTCGAATAGGTATTAGAATAGAATAGAATAGAAAAATCTTTATTTTATATGACATTCAGGATGTCACTTAAAACAAGTCAAGATTACAATGAAATACATACAAACATACATTAAACGATTTAAATACATACATACGCATTCGTACCTCTGATCCTACTGATTCTACGCCTATTCGCAAAGGTGCAGTCTTCCTCAGAGAAGAACAGGCAAGAAACTCTGAGGTTGCTCTTTTAAATCGGATTACAAATTTTCTTATTTACTAATTTTAACTACCTACTTAAATCTGAAATAACTCTAGAGCTGAGCAGTTCATTCCCATGGCTGCCTGTCTGATAGATAATCAGAAATTTTGTAATAGCCCTTTTTGCAAAGTTTTTGTTTAATCATTTATTGGCTGTCGTTTACCGTTTAAACTATAGATATTGCCAATGATGCAACAAGATTCCCTAAGAAACATATATCGGAATGTAAAATAAATATTTATACGATTTGTCATTATATTTTTTATGGGGAGTAAAGTGGTTTTTTTTCTTATTTCGATCTATGTTATGTAAGGATTATTTTTTAGTATCATGCTAAGGTATCATGGGTAATATCTGGGTAAAGAGACTGATATACAAACATAAATAATAATAATTGAATATAAATACACATTGAGCACCAAGACACAGAACAAAAATCTTTAAAATTTGAGTACCTAGTTCAAAAAATTACCTTGCTCGTAAGTTAAGAGCAGCTCAAAATTTTTATCTTTGCTGCTTTTCTGGCGCGCCTTTGCCAATTCAAATATTTTCGGCTTGATTGTGGGGAAGTTTTAAGTGATTTCAATATATTTTCCTTTGTATAGGTTGTCAAAATCTTTTTCTAGCTGTGAACAAATAAAAGAAATGTAAGTATACATAAGTATTTAAACTAAAGCAGACAAAAAATATCTTTAAAAAAATCGAACTTATAAAACTTAACTCACCAGATATCTTTTAGGTTTTTTAGAGCCGCATATTCATTGAAGTATTGAGCTATGGATAGCTCTTTTGAAGCAATTAGCCTTGTATCTGTTGTCTCTTCCCACTTCTGTTCCACTATAGTCCAAGGCTCAGAAGAATTTTTGAGCCATAAAATTTTGTCATCTGCGTCTTTCTCATCAGTTAGTCCGTCTGGTAAATATAAGCTTGGAGATTGAGGTGAAGACCCTGACCTTGAAAGAGATAAAGATGTCATTGAATTTTCTGTAATTTGAGAAAGTTTTATCATTAAACGCAATAAGAATAAGGAAAACAAATAAAACAGGTAAGTGGGTAGGGACACGAGGTTGTGGACAACAGGTACCTTCACCTACTTTTATTTAATTTAAAAAAGGAGTGTGTATGTCTACTTACGTTTAAAAACTTCAATATATTGTTCCAAATTCCATACTATGAGCAGATTTATAATTTCTTCATCCATCTTTAATACCGCACGACACAAAATAGTTATTGTTTATTGGCTTCTGTTACTGCGCTTCTCTACATAAAACAAATAAAATAAACTCGGCTTTGGATGCCAAACGCCGCCTCACACCTACAAATACGAATAGTATGATCAAAATTCAAGTTAATGGTTAAAAGTTGTTGTTTTAATATGAATTTTGAACCTGCCTTGTAGGTGTGAGGCGGCGCTTCAACAGACACGTCCGTCACGCAACTATGATTTGAGAGAAATGGCCGACCAAACAGGCCGAATTCGCCGCGCCGGCTGCGCAGCCAATTCCTTGTTTATTTTTAAATAAGTTATTCGTTTAAAAATGGTATTCGTTCATCCCTTTGTTATAGCCGAGCTTTGCTTATTTATCAATAGATAGTAACTTGTTTGTTTTAAGTAAGTAACACAGTTATATGCATCATAGCGAGTTATTAAATTTAAGCCAACTATGATTGTGTTGAAGTTAAATGACTTACTTAACATGAAATAACAAAGTAACCTTGCCTATTTTTAACCAAACTCGTTGTAAATATTAGCTAACTGTGATTATATTTAAAATTAAATGAATTACTTATTCTTCTCCTTACCAGCCCATATACGTCCCCACCGAGGGGCACGGGCCTCCCTTCGAAACACGAAGGGGATTTAGGCCATAGTCCACCACGCTGGCCCAATGCGGGTTGGTGGACCGCTCGTCTTTCGAAAATGAATTTTCTTGGACGGGCGGGTTTTATCACGATGTTTTCCTTCACCGTTGAGCAAGTGATAATTAGAAATCCGTACATAAATCCGAAAAGACGAATTTAGTGGTACAGGCCCGCACCAGGATTTGAACCCGCGACCTGATAGCCCAGCGGTGATAAAGCGGTGATGGCCCAGTTGGTAATGAGCTAGACTTGTAATCCGAATTACTTATTACTAAATAACAATGTAAGCTTGTCTATTTTTAAGCGAACTCGGTGTAAATAATAGCCAACTGTGATCATATGTAAAATTAAATAACTTGCTTATTATGAAATAACTAGCAGCCCGGCCCCGCGTTGCCGTGGCGCCATCTGTTAGAGATTTACGATTAATGACAACGATCAACATTGATAATCAGTTTATTGTTAATTATAAATTATTAAGGCCATGAATCGAAATAAAAACTATCCTATCTCTCAAGTTGGATCAAACTGCACACGGTGTACAAATTTGATTAAAATCAGTTAAGTAGTTTAGGAGTCCATCGCGGACAAACATCGTGACAGGAGATTTATATATATTAAGATAACGTAAGCTTATCTATTTTTAAACGAATTCGGTAAGGGTTATATTTACAGAGTCGATAATTTAGAAATACATACGTAGCCAAGAATATTTAGCAATACTTGCTTGTATAATATTAGCAAAGCTTTATTGCACATTTTAAATATGCCTTGATTGAATACAGCCTCATTATTTTTAACCAAGCTAAATTGGTACTTTGCTAAAGAAAAATTTTTTCAGTGTTCGATATGTCACAAACAGTTACACATCCATAATTTATTTTTCCGTTCAGACGTCATGAATTCATGCCAGATGGAACAAGACACTTTTTAACCGACTTCAAAAAAGGAGGAGGTTCTCAATTCGACTGTTTTTTTTTTGTATATTTGTTACGCGATTACTCCGGCAATTATAAACTGATTTGAATAATTCTTTTTTTATTTGGTAGGTCATACGTCAGAGGTGGTCCCATTGTCACCAGGTCAGGATCTGATGATGGGATCCTGGGGAAATCGAGGGAAACCCTCTAGGCATATACACTGTTTATCAGAAATTATCTTAATCTATGTAGATTTTTGCATCTAATGGTCACCATCTGATGTTGCTGAGCTGATGATGAAGCTGATGATGAATGGTTTAGGAGTATGGGATCTCTATAACAAAATTATGTAATACCATCGAATTTGAATGTGTTTGAGTCTAATTAATAAGGACTCCGATCCTATGTGATATTCAGGGTCTGATGATGGAGACGGTAAATAGCCATACAACTCTGTAATAAAATAAAGCAATTCCGCCGTGTTTGTGCTCATTTGATTCGTCTCGACTAGGAGCTTCATGCTAGTCGATTTTTAACCGACTTCAAAAAAAGGAGGAGGTTCTCAATTCGACTGTATTTTCAAAATTATTTTTTTGTTCGAAAGAGGTTGTCCCATATAAATTTTATCGAAAATGATTCGCGCTTTTAAAAAAATCAACAAAACCAAAAAGATACTACAAACCAAAACATCATCAAAATAAATGAGTGACATTTGCGAACTGTTGTTGGGATTGAAGTCGGTGACTCATACGTTTTTATAACGTGGAAAATTATTGAAACTCGAAAAATAATTTCATATTCATTTTATTCAAAAAAACTCTTGCTTTATTTAGTTAATTCTGCTCGGACGGCCGTCAGAATATTTATTATACTTGACAAATCGTATTTTATCACCTTGAAAGATTTTCCAATTCGCACCCTGGCCAACGCCGAACCATTTATTGTTTTTTCATGTATTATTTATTTCTTGTAATATTCCGTCCGCTGTTCCTAAAAACATTGTTCAGTAAATGAGCTGAATATATTCATAACGCTTTCTTTTATGCTTTCTGTGAAGTTGTATTACACAAATACTGTGTTCACAACACAAGAGTGGGTGGGGTATACGGAATTATACAAATATAAAAATAGTTGAAATTCGCCAGGTTGGATTCGATCATTCTTAACAATTAGCAATACTTACTTAAGGCGACTACAGCACCTAAATTACGATTTTATGATGCGTAGATAAGCATGACGCACTGCATTAAATTGAAGAAAAAAATATTTCGTTAATATTCAGGACATAAACTAGATAAGTAGTTTGCTGAAAACATAATTCAGCACTTTTGGTTCGATAGAAAAAGCTCACAAAGTCACCTCTAAATACACAATATTGTGTATCTTTTAAGCAGTAAAAACGATAGTAAAATGCACACAGGAACTTGAATTTGCTATCAAAATGTTCGTGATTGAACACTCTCGATAAGTAGTTAACGCGTTTTTCGATTTAAGCTGTTACTTTTCCATAAATCTCATTTTTCTAACTTTCGAACATGTTTTTACGCACGCACGCTTTCATAGTCCGTATACTTCGTGTATCGACACTGTTCGCACTGCCGGCTCAGGCCTGTTGAGAGATGGAGATGGCACTATTCCTATATGTGCTGCCTTTATCGGGTGCTGTAGTCGCCTTAATAACTCCGTACAATAAGTGCAAACCGTATGAAAGAAAATCCGTTCAGATTTTTGAGTTTGTCGCGTTCAGACAGACGCGGCGGGAGACTTTGATAATATAGTATGATGATATTCACAAAAACAACTGGCATAATACACATATACCTATTTAATTTATATATTTAAAGTTTTTACGTCTTCTTTAGACAGTTATGCTCCCAAAAAAAAAAGAAGAATCTGGTTCCCTTTAAATTTATTTTTCCCTATTATTGTACCCTTTCCTACTATGTTAATCCTTTATAGTTCTATAAAGGTTGCCATTAACTTGCAGTGGAGACAGAATAAGCTTCTGAATAAGAGACTAAATTTTTTTCCAGAAAGGCTAGCATCAACTCAGTAGAGACAAATAGAGACAAAAAAGCTTCCGAATAAGAGACGATAAAAATTTTTGGTCTAATATTTTCGTAGACGAAAAAAGTAGGAACTAGTCTTAACAAATCCTTTTCACACATTCCAGTGTTGAGAATGATGGCAATAATGCAGGACGGTAATAAAGCTGGTTTGCCAAAGGATTTCCTGGAGACGGGGAGAACGGGCCGGAGGAATGCCGTGCCAGACATCCTGCATCCGACGGACTCCCACACCAGCACTGCCGACCTGCCCCTGCGACTGCAGCAGCTTAATACTGATGGTATGAAACATTTCATTTCTTTCGTTCGAATATTACGTTTGCATCAAGCAAGATGCAACCTTAATACCTAATTTTGAATTATTCACAAACCTGCATTGAGCCAGCGTGGTGGACTATGGCCTAAATCCCCATCGTGTTTCGAAGGGAGGCCCGTGCCCCTCGGTGGGGACGTATATGGGCTGGTAAGAAGAATTGTTTATTGCAACACATAAAATTAAGATAAAATGAGACGCCTCCAGATAGTACACCAAATAAGCGTAAATAGCCTCCAGATAGTATAAGTGGACCAAAATAAGTAAAATTGTAGAAAATTTTATCATCGCACACGAACATTTAAAAATACTGTCAATTTAATGATAACTTTGATATGGGCCGATAAAAAAAACGATGAGTTATGGAATATAGGCGTTAAGTCTAATAATAACATTATCTGATCATGAAGATCAATTTTAACAAAATAAACTTTAAAACTAAATTACAGAAAGTCAATGCAAAGCAGGTACAAGCTTAGATTCGGCTGAATCTCGTAGAGATGAGAAAAAGTTAAAGAATTTCCTGCAGTCTAATGCAGCTAAACGTCGCAACGCTTTTTATGTTCCAAGTTATCACGTAAAAAACATTACGAAGAGGTAAGTGTAGAGTCACGGAATAGCGCTTTTACTATCAGTAACTCCACCAGGGTGGACCCTGTTTCTTCAACCGCGTTGATATATTATCTTATTAGATATTTTCTGAATATCGAAGCAAAAAAACTGGTGGTAAATTTCTGAATACATTTATCTGGTACGTTCCACGCAAAGAAAAACTTAAAATGTGCCAGCTGCCTACTTTACTGTAAAAGTCAGTAAGTGGACGCGAGGGTTTTGCTGTTGCAGGCGAAAGCCTGACCACTTAGATACATCATATTTCATCTAATAACCATCTGAATTTATGTCAAATGGCATCAAATGGTTTTAAAATCACCGATGCTCTGCCTACCCCGATAGGGATTGTAGACGTGAGCGTATGTATGTATGTATCTGGTACCTTTATATATGTGTAGCTGAATTGTAAACAGGCCGTTAGCCGCGTAATACCAAAAAAGTATAGGGACTTAACTGAACAAATGGTCAATGAATAGGAAACTATTTACCGTTTGCCAATCTTAGTATCTTACCAGGTGTAGTGATGCTGTTGCTTACAATGCTTTGACAGGATAACTGTAACTTTCCTATTGCGATAATTGTAGCTATTGTTGAAGTAGCCATTGTTCGCGTAAAACTAGTTTTCTAGGCCGAAATAATGTAGCAGTAATGTTGTCCTGTGCTATTGGAAGATATTGTTCACGCGATTTTATTTTTATTTGTTTCTTCTCAAGCAAAAAAGCTTCCGTCTTTCGATTCGTATGGTTTATTTCTCGAAAACAGTCTTCCGGTAGCATACCATAATTCCGTGTAGTTTATTTGGATAACTGATTATTATTTGTTTATTGAACAGCATTGAGAAGACTACTGAAAAGGGAACCATGGAAAAACCTGATGTCTAACAAGTTAAAAAGCAATGTTATTCAGCGTATCTTTATGGAAGGGTTAGTAATGCTTGTTTTTTTCCCGATTATAGGCTTTTGCTGACACTTTAAAGACAAAACCAATAGGGTATCGGTATTGTAAACATTTAGATCTCATTACTACAAATAATAGTAAATTCATTGCCCTCAATCATAGCCTACACAAATGAAATCGAGTTCCATCGATTTCGGATATTTCTCCATATTACAAAGCTATTCATAAATTAATTAAGGTTGTCTTGGTCATAGTCGCAAACGTGATCACGTGTCGATGTTCACGTGAACTAAATAGCGGAATAATTTAGTAACAGAACCCATGGCGGCAGATATATCATTGATTTATACAACAAAAACGCAGGTGGGGCACGATTTTGGGTAATTGAGAAAGTTTATTTTAATGAAAACTAAACATGTTTTATTTGGAAAACAAAAACTTTTAACAGGACGAAAACATATTACACTTGCTGCTGCATTATTTAAAGGCCTACCCTTCTGCCTATCCCGTCAGGAGTTGTAGGCATAAGTTTATGGATGGATGGATGTGAAGCAGCTGCGGGTTTTGAAAAAGTGAGATTCACAATCGCATAAAGAAAGTGTCTTCTTACTTAGCAACTGTTTTTGACTTAGGGTGTGAATGTGAAGTGTTTTTAAATTAGTTAGCGAGACTTTAGGGTAGTGTTTCTTAACCGGTGGTCCCTGGAAGCACCTGAATTGGTTCGCGAAGCCATCCCAAAAATATGAAACGTGACGAGTCGACACATGTACTAAAATCAGCTAGATGCTAGAGCCGACAAGTGTTTGGCTTCGGCGAAGTAATTACTTAAAAAGCAATTAAATTAAAGCGCTGTAAGCTGTAAGAACCTTTTATAATTTTTTACCTCCAAACAGTTGGTGGTCCATGGTGAAACTGATGTTTTGTGAAATGGTCCCTCATTACTAGAAGGTTAAGAACCACTGCCTTTGGGGGTGATTCAATTTTCCTTAAGGAATTTAAACGAAATTCCCAAAAAAATTGTTGACAGCTCTTACAAAGTTAAATTAGCTGATCACACCAGTTAGTTGTATGTAGGCGCGACATTTTTTTTTCATATATCGACTTATTTCGAAAGTTGTTAAGTTTCGTGGACTAATTCACATTCTTAATTTTCGCTTAATAATTTAAAGCCTAACCTTGTATAAGATCCTATTGTTATAGTGCTTGGTGTCTCCAAAAATCTTTAATCGACAATCGAAGTAGATACGCTTGTCTGTGGTGGATAGCCACAGACTTATAGTATTGTTGCTCTTATGATCTCTTTCGTATTATCAACTAACTTTAAACTTACACAGAAAGTAAAAAGAAACTCTTATCTTAACGTAATAGGATTTACGATCATCGCATGTCAAGATAGAATGATAGTGTCGATAATGTCAATTGACGCACGCGCTATCTATTAAACAGTATTATCAGATAAATACACAATTGTTTCTAGGCCAATTGGATAACTAATACGACATCGACGTTGATTGGTTATAGGGAAGTAGGTTTGTCAACAATCGATGATTGGGGTATGATATCCAATACCCATATTTAGACATAGTCTGCTATCGATGAATTGCGAACTCGTGGAAAGTTACAAATTGTGACTATCTTTTTTGGCATCTAAACTTGAACGATTTAATCCAAGTGACGTCAAATCCATTGACGTTCGTTTGATGTTATTCAAATAGATCAGAGTTGATCTTACGCATCTATCCAATATAGGGATTGCTTCTTAAGGTATTTTCATTGAGTATGTACTTGACCGTATGGTAGAGGCTCCGAAATAACGCTGCTCAATGAATAATCGAACAAAAAACCTAGAAGATAAGCAGTCTCTTTTGAAAAAAAAATGGAAACGAAATGAATCATATAATTTTTATTTATTTTATTAAAGTTATTGTATGGCAGCCTACTTAGCAATAAGGCCGCCTATTTGTCCTTTTTTTGTTTCATCTTACTATATGTATTATTGTATCTGTCTTTTGTGCTGTCTGTGTATTTCAGTTCAACAAGAAATAACATACGTTCTTGGTTTCAACTGAAGTTTCCATTTTCATTTTCTTGTTAAATGTTCAGATTAGACTTTTCCATATCGTTATTCGAGTTCGGTGAAATAGATCGATAATATGTCCTAAAAGTGAAGCTTATATACGCTGGCAACATAGAAATGCTTTTACCAAACGTATAGGTGCCAGAACTGTACCAAGAAATCCAAGGTTACCTTTGACATTTGGGTAGATTGAATGCGAGCGATCCTATTGTAGTTTTGAATGTGTCACAGTGCTTACTGATGAACAAAGACACCCAAACTCACTACTCCATTCTGTTTGAATCGCGACTTCATTTGTTAGCTTTGATAAGGGTGCCTACAGCTATGCTAGTCTGATATTTGGTTTGCGAAACGCTCACTATTTTGATCTTTTAGTGCAGTGGTTCCGAACCTGGAGGTAACTACCCCCGCGGGGGTAAATCAGCTATTCTGTCGGGGTAGTAAAAACATAATGAAGACCTAATGTAATAAATTTCCTAGCTAGATAGTCAAAATAAAAATCGTAGATAAACGCGCTTGTAAATGCAAAACAGTACCAACCATCATATACAGGCCTTTAGGTATCTCTCTTTCAACCTCTCGGGTGGTTAATCAGTCCATGAAACTGAACAACTTTCTCAAGGAACATAGGTCAAAATAGGAAAAACAATTGAGTTCCCATACAAACTTCATCAGCATTAGCGCATTTTGTATGGGAGATCAAAATTTATTTTAACCTATGTTCCTTGGGGAAGTTGTTCAGTTTCATGGACTGATTAACCACCCGAGAGGTTGAAAGAGAGATACCTAAAGCCCTGTATAGCTTACATCTACATATGTTTAAATTGTGAGACTAGTGTACAATTTGTGATTAATAAAGTTGTTTGTATTTGCTTGTATTGTTTTTATTGATACAATTTTAAGGTCGGGGTGAAATCAATTTTCCTAATAAGGCTTAGGGGTAATATTACTGAAAAGTTTAGGAACCACTGTTTTAGTGCCTCTATAGACAACATTCTCAGAATAGCTTAAATAACAGTGATTAAAATAAGTCCGTGGACGAACTGATTAATTTATGTGTTTGGTTTTGTAAAGAGCAACCAATGATCATCTATCTCAGTTCCATATCGCGTCTAAAACAAATTGAATTTATGTCTACGCATAATTTGGCGAGTTCATTGTCTCAGTAAATTGTCTGCAGAATTATTAGATCTACCCGCGAGCTTTTTTTCTACTCCTTGCCAATTCACCTCGTTAGGATATTGCTTTGCTTGTAAAATAAATTTGAATTTAATTTCCTTAAGTGATGCTTTTAGTTGATGCATGCGAACGTGCGGTACTCTGTTAGTCCCAGGAGGTTTTTGTCGTTTCTATGGTGAAGTACATACTTATTGTAAAATAGTTAATCTCAAAAGACAAGAGTCTTGTTTATCTAGTTAAATTGTCGTTTTAGTCATTTATGTCACAGCTATATTTTAAACAACGCCTTTAAAATAAGTTGAATAGGTTAATATAATTGAATTTCAGACGCTCTCTCTAACAAAGCTATTGTCAATGTCGTAAAGACCTCAATCGATTAAAAACGTTGATCTCCTTTCCTTGATTTAAATTTATCCCAATTATTCCCGAGCTCTCTATAACTGGTAATTTCTTTGAACTCGTATAATTTATGCATTACTATGCATAATAATAAAACTGTTTGTGAACTGTATTGTACTTAGTGCAGTACCTAATTCATATAAGTGTTAATAATGTTAATAGTTATCTTAATCCGCAGTACTGACCTTATAATTTATCACGTTGTTGCTTGACCTGATGCTTGACACCGACCTAGAATTTGTGTCATAGCTTTTTATCTTTTCTTGACTTTCTGCAATTAGCACTACGTTGATGATGTTCTGTATGAAATTTCCTGAAGTGAAGACCCCTTAAAATTAAAAGATTAAATCGTCTCTGTTTTCTCCCGTCGCGTGCTTGTTTACGCCGCGTGCGATACAAATCTCGTACACCATGTGTTCAAAAAGCACGCGAAGGTTTAATTGCTACGAGATAAGAATCTGAATTTTATATAGAGTTTTGATGAAAAACGCTTACGTATTCGTTTCGTTTCATAAGATATTTTTATCATTGTTCCGACCAGTTGAATTCGGATGCGGTTGTGTTTTTTCACATTTGGACCAAAAATACAAATTTGAAAACCCCTGTCAGTTACGTTTGAATATCATCTGTTTAAATAAGTCCTTATGTTTGAGGCTTGGTCAAAAAGTTCAAGGTATTATTTTTAACTTTTTAGTTCATTTTGCGTCGGTGTATCGTCCAAAATAGTTTTACACGTTACCGCCTTTTTACAAACAATGTGCGTAATTGTCTTATCGTCACACATATTTTAATCTTGTGTGTAATTAATTACATATATTTATGTGCGAATCGTACGATGCGTTGACAGCTCAATGGTTTTTGGAATTACAAATTCAAGATAATAGATGATTTTGGGTTTGGGATGTGCAAGTGCATAAAATCTTAGTGCTCCAAAATCATCATCCTCACCTGCTTTGATGAAAATACTCAGGCTTTGGCGAAATCACGATTGTGGACGCCATTTTTCAAAGAATTGAATTGTAGATGATTAAGTGGAGTTAAGTAAGTTTTTTTAAATTTTAAGATGGGTTTAACTTTTGACCTCAATCTTGACCAATGTCAAACCCAGAAAATGCCTAATAAGGCACTGGTACGCTTACGTACCGACGGAACGCAGTAAGCTGTTTGGCGTCGGACTTCGGTAGGAGGGTGGTCGCGAACCAGACGGCCCTTTACAGAGCCTACCACACCGCATGAGACCATTGGACGCCACCTCAGATTCAGAACAAATTGAGGTGTCGTTGCCTGGGGTGGATTAATAGGAGGCAGGTCTCATTTGTGTTTCCTTAGTCGCCTTTTTTACGACACCCACGGAAAGAAATGGGGTGGTGTCATTCTCAACCGATCACCACACGGCATAGCACAAGTTTTTTGGAAGTTGTTCTTATTTTTCGCGGTTATGTTATACCTTTACAATTAAATGATCCATGTTCTTGAACGTGCGATAAAATGAAAAACTATTATATAGGGGTGTCCTTAAATTAGCTAGCGAAACTTTAGGGAGTGATCCCCCCGCACGAAACTGAACTATTTTCCCCAAGGAACCTAAAAATTCGACTTCTCATACAAAGGCAAATCAGTTGATCGCACAAGTTTTATGGAGAGGCGAACATTTTTACATATTTGGACCTATGTTCCTTGGGGAAAGTTGTTCAGTTTCGTGGACTGATTACATCCTTAATTTTCGCCAATTTAAAGTCGCACAATATGGACTAGTTATTTATCTCATCTCTTCTGATATTAAAGCAATGAACTGTTCTTGTCAATAACAGACGGCGAAACAATTCAAAACAATAGGAATGCAATTGTATCTTGTTCTGATATGCGACAGACACAGACAGGGGGTTAATTAATCAATATCTGTCGATGGGAGGCTCTGTCTATTGGATTATCATCGAAACTCGGACGTGTCACGCTCATATTTTTGAGCGTTGTTTCTAAATCACTTGTTTGAGATTAATTTGCAAACTTTCTTCGCATTTCTAAGTTTTTCCAATTTATCATTTTTGTTTGAAAGCTGACGTAATCGAGATTGTTCTTAGTTATATTTGATCGAAATTGGTTCAGCCGTTTAAGAGTTACATGCAATAAGTGCTTTACCACAAAACATTAAAACAACACTTAGATAAGACAATGTCTAATATGACTTTGGCACCAGGGTTAGCCAAGTTCGCCACACACTTGACTATACCTACACGATAAGAAGAAGAAGAAGACTTATGTCATTTGTAGTAAGCCGGTTTTAAACATTACATTGTATAAGTTTTTTACTTTTAGTTAAGTTTTTTGTTAAGGTCCTCAGCGTCGTCGGGGTTAAACATTTTTTTAAATTATAGAGTCATTCCAATTTACCATCTCATATTTTATCATTCGATAGGATTATTTCAAACTTCAAAAAGGTTTACCGGAAAACAATAATTTTAGTGCCAGTTAGGTTTAGATTTAACTTAACCTTTTCACCGCCAAAGTCTGATATATCAGACGGAAGTTTCGTGCCCTCGCCGCAAGTCTGATATATCAGACAACAATTTTTTTTTTAACTTTTATATCGTTCACCAAGCGTTCGCCATAGGCCACGACATTAAAAAATTCTTTTTAATTTTTTGATGTCGTGTGGTGGGCGTTTTTGACGAAGACTCTTGGCGCTAAAAGGGTTAAACAGAATCTAATTCAATATTTTGCCAGCAAGTATGGAATCCTACATCTTTACCTATAAAATAAAAGTCAGAAGTATCGATATGAAAAAATAAATAAGGGCTATGGAGTTAAGGTATTTCCAAAACGTTGTTGAACAAGTTTATCGATAATTGACAAAATGCCTCGATGCTGAGCGTGTTCAACACAATTTCAACAAAAAGATTTTTGTTTTACGTCTTGTTTGTTTAACGGTCATTCCAAGGTAATAGTGTGCTTTATGACTTGAAATTACAAACGTTTCACAAAGGTTTTACAAGATTTTTGTATGAAGGTGTACCCACCATTCTTTTTTTTTTTTCAAAATTGCATCCACCCACGAAACTTATATCGATCAATGGCTGGAACCTTTAAAAATATAACTTGTTAAGATGACATACCCTTAAAGTATCACGTTTCCGAGTTGTCAAAGTTTTGACAGCTAATGGGGTAACCGGTGGCGCCAACAGTAGGCAGATTTGACACTAAAGTTGTTGATGTAATCGTGTGGAATGACGGTAATTTACTGTTTTATTGTTACCTATGTCATAAAAAATGATACAGTATAAAAAATATAAAAATATAGATAAAAGGTAATTAAAATATCTTCGTATTGAGTCATTAAATACGTGACACTTTTGAATAGGGTTATAATTATACAGTACAATATACTATATTGCAAAATAAAAATTGATACAAGGCTTACAGATGAATTAAATTATCATAAAGGTACAATATAGGCGACCTAAGCGATTCAAGCGATTTATCAACGTTAAACAGTAAAGAAAACTGCGTATTATAATCTGGCTCTCGAAAAACCAAAAAGAGCTTAAGTTGGCTCCGATTTGCAACTTAACCGACACAACTTTGACAGCTTATATCTCGGAAACGAGTTACTTTATAAAATCTTCGTTTGTACAGTTTTTTTTTGTATGAATTTTAGCTATCGATGCGTTCCAGTTTGATTGTTGGCAGCAATTTCAAAAAAAATGGCCGACCTGCCAGTAGGTGTGACAAAATCTTTATAACCTTTTTGTACACTCAGTACGACCATAACTACTGAGGAATGTTAAACGTCAAAAGAGACGTTTACTGAATAGAACGTTTGTTACGTACTTGCATGGTATATGCTTTTGTATGTTGCTACATACTGTTGTATACATGTCACGCGCCCATTCGTCACACAGAGATGTAAAATCCCTTTGGAAGTACGTGACAAAAGAATACTAAAGTGCCAAGAGATGTATGCTTTTAGAAATACCCACGTGTTTGTTGGCATATACAAGACATATACAGGTTGTCCCAAAACATAGTGTCAAGCGGAAGTCCTGAGGTAGAACATCCCTTGGAGCATCCAAAATACCCCAATGTATGTTCCGCGTTTTTTTATAGTTTTCTAGTTATGAATTTTCGACTGAAATTTTGAGAATAATTTTGACCGTAATTTTCTTTGGACCCTCATTTTAAAACTTCCATCAAAGTTACGAAAGTTACGAAGAATATTATAAGCATAAAAGTACAATTCTTATTTTTTATTTTATTTTTTATTTTTTTTATTTTTTAAGTTGTTCAGGTCAGGGGTGTTTCGGATGCTACCTCAGGACTTCCGCTTGATACTATTTTTTGGGACACCCTGTATATAAATTTTTCAGGTGTCATGAACACTCACAGATTACTTCCTCTACAAGAGCGCGTTGTTTGACTTATTGTTGCCTGCGGATACCGCATGTATGGGGTAATCTGTGTAAATACCTTATCTTCTTACTGTGTCTTATGCATTTGTTACTGTGTCTTATGCATTTGTACGTGGTCAACTTAACCCTACCTAACCACTAGGCGTTCAAACCAATAGGCTTTCAAACCACGTGGCTTAAGGCGACTACAGCACCCGATAAAGGCAGCACACATAGGAATAGTGCCATCTCCGTCTCTCAACAGGCCTGGGCCGGCAGTGCGAAAAGTGTCGATACACGAAGTTTACGGACTATGAAAGCGTGCGTGCGTAAAAACATGTTCGAAAGTTAGAAAATTGAGATTTATGGAAAGGTAACAGCTTAAATCGAAAAATGCGAACATTTTGATGGCAAATTCAAGTTCCTGTGTGCATTTTACTTAACTATCGTTTTTACAGCTTAAAAGATACACAATATTGACATTTAGAGGTAACTTTGTGAGCTTTTTCTATCGAACCAAAAGTACTGTCCTGAATATTACCGTAGTATTTCTTTTCTTCGATTTAATGCAGTGCGTCATGCTTATCTACGCATCATAAAATCGTAATTTAGGTGCTGTAGTCGCCTTAACGAAGAAGGTAATCGATACGGAATGAAAATAATAGTATTAATGTCCAGCCAGTGTTTTAAGGTACTTACTTTCCGCCAACGACTTCTTTCGCGTGGAAAGTAGCCTATTACACTCTCCAGCCGTAGAACCTATCCCTTTGTGAAAAATCAGGTCGATTTGTTTTGTTTTTATTATTATAAGATGGGTTAACTCTTGACCTCAATCTTGACCATAAGGTCAAACATGAGGTCGACGATGGAGCGAGTTAACCCAGAAAATTTGTATAAAGGCACTGGTACTCCCACGCACCGACGGAACACAGCAAGCTGTTTGGCGTCGGACTTCGGTAGAAGGGTGGTCGCGAACCAGACGGCCCTTTACAGAGCCTACCACACCGCATGAGACCATAGGACGACACCTCAGATTCAGAAAAAAATGAAGTGTCGTTGTTTGGGATGGATTACTAGGAGGCAGGTCTCATTTGTGTTTCCTTAGTCGCCTCTTACGACACCCTCGGAAAGAGATGGGGTGGGGTTATTCTCAACCGATCACCACACGGTTGTTTCTCCCATTCACATTCGTTGAATAGTATCACTTAGGTAAGCTGTATAAGGATTTAACTTTTATGCTAACTCAGAATTTGTTCCTCCTTTCAGACCCCGAAAACCCCCAACCAGGGCCATCCACACAGCCAGTAGAAGAGAAAAAAGAAGAAACACAGAAAAAAGACAACGGCAGTTGTAGTTGAGCTGTTTATCTCAATCACATTACAATCTACTTGTCCAAAGCTATTGTAATCTCAGGTATAGTATTACGTACTAAGCACTGACGTAGGCCCACCTCTAGGCAACAACGGTATACAAACTTAGCTGTAATATACGGTCTTCATATTATATTGTGTGAAGGGCTCGAAGGATATTTGAACTATCAATGTGTTTATTTTGGCGACCCGTACTAAATTGACCGAAAAGTTTCTTAATTTCGGTCGTATTGTTTTAGGGGTGAAATTATCATTATTTATTGAAGAGAAAAATAATAATAAGTGATAAAAATGAACGAGCCCTCTTTTATGTTCGTAGAAATACCGATAACACCATTTCCATAAAAAAATATTGTCATCATTTTAAATACTAGTTGTTATAGGGGTCTACAGACGCATTTATAGTGCATATTCTAAAATGATAGTATTTACTTGATAATGAGTTTTAAAATAAGATAGACGTTTAAATTGTCCCTTAGGGAATAAAATTAAGTGAGATTTAATAATGGTTTGTCGCGATAATATTTGAAAAATTATATACTTAATTCAAATTATTTTGTTGTTTTAAAACTGTTTCTAGGTTTAGAGAGAACAGGAAATAAGAAATTCGGCAGCTCAGTTTTATTTGCCCTTGATTTAAACACACAATACGTACCTTCACATTATATTTTAATACGTAATGGCAGCTTTTGTAAAATACAAACATACGCTTAACTATTTTTAATATTTTTAAACTGGTTATTTTAGTTGAGTACTGTATATCGTAATAAGTTTTTGTAAAGACAAAAATCTGTTAAAAATTATGTCTGTTTTGTTGGAAACGTATGTCAAAGAGTACAATTTTGTTTTATTATTCATTGAGTGAGATTGTTTTAAGTATGTTTTGGTGCTTATTTCTTTATCTTGTACATAATGTATATAAAAACTTTCAATTTATAGGGTTAATTTAGTTTAAGGGCTAAATTTACAGAATACGTTATGGTGGATATGAATGATTGAAGCTAAATGCTTCACTGTAAGTGTTTTTAATTGAAATAGAATATTTTAGTAATTCTGTAGTTTTCAAATTGAATATGCCGATTGACACCTCAGCGAACAAATAGTTATAGAGCTTGTCATATAAATTGTTCGCTAAAGAAAATATTTATAAAAATCAGTATGCTCATAGTTTTGAATTACTAAAGCACTTATCAACATTGAAATACATAAATAATTTTAAAAAAAATATGTCCTTCATAAAAATCAACTAACTCCTTGAACAACGAAAAAAATTCAATTTCAGTTTTAAAATTTCGTATGCAAAATTTTTTTATGACATCTTAGTTCCAGTTAATGGTAAATAACTAGTTTTTTTTTGGCAACAGTGATGTAAGTAGGTATTTGTCAGAAAAAAAACTTAAATTGTTAGTTTGTAATATTTTGTTATATTTGACTTATAATATAAGTAATTTATTGTTCTTTTCTGTGCGTAAGTACATTATTTAATATCAAATTAACAGTTTGATCTCGCGATTGGCTATTGGGGGAAAAGACGTTTCTGATTTTAAAATTATCCATTAAGAAAACTAATTTCGAATGAATTTTCTATGAAACCGAATCTATGTCAGATAAGTGAACAAAAGTTATTAAATTCTTATAAAAATTCAATACGTAATATTGTATTATTTTTTAAATAAATAAATGACGAGGTCAAAATTATTAATCCATCATTGGTATACACATGTTACTTATTTATATAGTTAATTATGGTAACAAACTTGAAAAATATAAAACTATAAAATAAATTCTTTGGTTACCTACAAAGTTTTAGTTGCCGGGGAATAAAATCGAGACCTGCAATAAGCATCTGATATAATAGAAATATTGAAAATGACATTTCAGTCTGAAGGTACAAATTTCCAAATTTGTTTATTTATTTATTATTTCTTTCACAATCTATATTGGCTTACATTTTGCACCTAACCATCGAATTTAATCAACGCTCTTCATGGCCTATTGGATGTTTCTGTATCGTAGTTTAATGTAATATGTAATATCCATTCGAAACCAACTGCCCAATGAAGGCAAGACTACTTTGCGGACAAGAAACCAGTTCTGTATACATTTTTAAATTAATTTGCATTGAACGGGCCGCAAAAACAAGTTGGTTCTACAAACTTTTATTGCAGTTAATATGAATGGTTTTCAATGAAAGAACATATGGTAAGCAAGTTTTTTCAACAGCATTGTTTGTTTGTAATCGTAGGACAGTTGGTTTGAAATAGATCATAGATCGTGTCAAATATTATCCAACGTCAATTTTCTAGACTCTTATGTTACTGTTCCTATCTTACTATTAATAGACCAAGTGTATTGTAAATTACCATTAGAGAGGTATCTAACAACGTTTATAAGAACCACCCTGACCGTAAAAACGAATCGCCATATTGCGTAAAACAATAGAACTAAATCAATCACATGACAAAACCGTTGTGTTGCCACATGAGAAAAATATGTTAGCGGCTTCCATTTTGTTAAGTGACTTTTTTTTCATGGAAAGCAAAGGATACTAACTTTCACATTCTATAAAGAAGTTTTGAAAACTTCACAATATGACGAAAATCCATTTAGAAAATTCTTATCTCCATAGTGTATTCTCACTTTGACCGTAACAAAAACGTGATGTTATCTCTGCTTCCCTGCGCACGCACAGGGCCTGTTACATTGCTGTATATACGGTTTCCATTTTCAATGAAATACTATTTGCAAAGGAACTGTATTTCGAATAGGCCCTGTACGAATAGGGCTGATAACATGTCCTTTCTCTGCAGAGCTACGTAGCATTATGAACAAATAATAGTTTAATATAATGCACAGCATTCGTAACTAGTACGTATCAAGAAATTGTAGTTTGAAATTTTATTGATTTTTGACTGAAGAAAGATAAAATGTTTGTGAAACATTTAGAATAGCTCTAAGTACTTTATTCTGTAGTAGTAACTATTATGTTATGTAACATATCTGTGTAAAAATGTTAGTGGATTCTGTAGGTCATTAAGCGCTTATAGCCAATCACAGTCGACGCATTATGACGAATAGAACACGTGATTGGTTAGAATTATTGGTGTAATTGAATAGAATTATCGTATGTGAGAGCACCGATATATATTGTCAATTTTTAAGCAGCGAAATAGGCATAACTAATTCTGCATGAAATGGTAAAATGTTCTACGAATCGGAAATTATTCCTAATTAAAAAATATGTTTTCATGAAGAAAAACTAAGCCAAAGCTATGTACAATTGTACGGCATTGTAGCACCTGCGAAATTGCAGTATTTAGGTCCTTAGGAGACGGCGTATTTCTACGGCGTTGAAAACGCGCGTTTCAGCGCCGTAGATGCCGATTATTGCGTTTTCATAGATTTAAACGCGCGTTTAAGGCGCGTAAAACGCGCGTGTGAAGCGCGTTCGATACTCATTTGTATCGCTGTATCTGCGCGTATACGCGCCGTAAACGCGCGTTTTACGATCGCCCTGTGTGCTGAGGTTACAAGGTTGCGTTCCAATCGCGTTTGAAGCGCGTATACGCGCGTGAAACGCGCGTTTTCAGCGCCGTAGAAATACCTACACCGTATGCTAGGGCCCTTAACGCACAGCAGGGCAATCGCGCTAAAAAAAGTGGATTGAATCGCAATTGAAACGTAGCTGGGGAGCTACCACCTAAGCGAAGCTGATGCTGATTGAACGAATGGAATTATGTACATTGCTGTGTTTGGTTCATGTCGTTAATCAAGGTCTCCTTATAAAGAAGCAATCGAAAACGTTCCATTCGTTTACCCAGCATCAGCTTCGCTTAGGTGGTAGCATCAAAGCTACGTTTCAATTGCGATTCAACCCATTTTTTTAGCGCGATTGCTCTGCTGAGCACTCAACTAGTAGAGGTGCAACCTAGGGCGATCGTTTATCTTTTCAATTATATTCGTAAGGCGGCGCGCGGTCTCTTCAGTCGTCTCGTCACTACTTCCATTCATCTCTCTCTCTCGCAAGCAAGATAGGACACAATAGTATGTCCTCGGCTATTGGTGAGAATTTATTTCGAACTAATTTACCTACGTTCAATGCATCTCTACTAGTTACGTGTTTGATGAGTTAGCGTAAATATTTTTTCAATTGTCTTGATTGATTGACAAAATCATTTTAACGCCGCACCCTAGAAGATTTTATGTTATTAATTATTTTAATGTCCTAATCCGACTAGCGGATTTTTTCAAGATTAAACAAAAATGTTTTTGGTTCCACTCCACATGGAAATGTAATACATACAATTACCTTTAGACAGATCTCTTACTAAATAGAGACTATGAGTTTGTGATTTAGAGTAGCTTCAATTTAACATACCTTTACAGGCTGTGTATATTATATTATAGACTTTTATTTTATTTTAGTGCTCGCTAAGGGTTCTTCCTAATTTACCAACTGGCTACTATTTTATAAATTCTAGATAAGTAAGCATATTTGTTTTGTTTCCGTTAAAAAATAAATTACTTACCTAAAAATATCTAGATACCGTCTAAAGGCACCAAGTGCAATACTTTTTGGTCTCGCATTTTAATTAAGGTACTTAGGGAATAGGAAACAAATTAGAATGATTTAACTGTAACTAATGCACGGTTTGAACTGTTAAGCCAGTCAATAATCACAATGTTTTGACATTGAAGTAATATTACTAGCGTATAGAGTAGACATTGTGAAAGGAATATGTAAACGCGCCGCGCGCTGGGAGTGTCTCATCCACAGCGACGCGACGCGACGCGATGCGACGTTGCGAATAGAGCCACTCAAAATTGAACTTTATTTATTACATGTAAAGATAAACATTTCATTGTGAGAACGCCGCGGCGAGCGGCGAGGCGTGGCGCTGCGTGGTGCGACGTGTTCTAATTCTCACTTGTAATGAATAAAGTTCAATTTTGAGTGGCTCAATCCGCAACGTCGCGTCGCGTCGCGTTGCGGTGGGAGCTAAAGGACGCGTGGTCCATGGACCACATCGCGTGCTACAAATTAGCGATTCGCGGTGTCCACTCTAGTACGAAGTACTTATATCACAATGTGTTTTGAGGATTTATTTTGGATTTTTCGCACATGTGGTCGATAAGCTTGCGAGTGTGTGTAAAATGACAGCGTGAATTCACAACTTTGGACTCGAGTTTTTTATAGATAAAAATGTTTTATTTATTTTCCCATAAAGTTGAACAACTTTTCCTCAGGAACATAGGGAATCTTGTGAAAAAAAAATTCACCTTCATACAACTTAAATCGCTTAAGTCGTCTTCTTTTTATGGGAAGATGAACATTTTTTTTGAGAATTCAAATAGGTTCTTTAGAGGGAAAGTTGTTCGGTTTTATTAGTAGCATCATCCCCTCAACTTTCGCTAGGTAACTATTTTAAAGCCACCCATGTGGTGCAGTAGCCATAGTGAACGTCAATATTGTACAGAAGGAATGAGATAGGTCTAGAGATATCGAATTTGTATCGTTTTGTATCTAGTTTGTCGTCAAACAAACTGAGATTAAACAATTCAAAAAATATTCTTTGTTTAATTTTTTATTCCAGACCGCAGGTTCTGTCCTTAATGTGATTATAGCATAAAAGCCTGAATAAATAACATCTATCTACCACTTACTAAATTACTGTTTGGAGCGCAGCGGTTCCTAAACCTTTCAAGGTAACTGAACACTCGACAAAGCCCTTGGAATCCTAGTACAGCAATAAAAGACTATTTCAATTAATAATTTGCTGAACCCTGATGATATTATGACTTTTCTACGGAAATCATTGGGTACGTATTTCTGGTTTTATAAGAAGGAAAGGACTAAGTAAGTAATTCGTAAAGTAGTAAGATATAAGTAAAGAAATGGTATCTCTGTTACGGATACGTGTCTCAAGATTTTTTTCGATATTTTATCTTTCGCACACCGTGTATACCGAAAATGACGTCGGTTTGCATGCGAATCTTGTCAATTCGTATGCGAATTGGAATTATAGATATAGTTTCAAAAATACGTCTCCAGGTCTTAAGTTTACTTGTACGGGTTTTACATAATTGGTACATGGCGGAACTGGAGATCGAACTCGGTAAGTACAGTCAAGAGCAGGTCACGCTTTACACTAGGTACCAGTTTAAGCGGAGCTCTAATTTATACTGCGCGCCATACAATGCAGCAAATTGATTGAAGTGGATTGAATCGCAATTGAAACGCAGCTGTGGGGCTACCACCTAAGCGAAGCTGATGCTGATTGAACGAATGGAATGATGTACATTGCAGTGTCTGGTTCATGTCGTTAATCAAGGTCTCCTTATAAAAAAGCAATCGACAACGTTCCATTCGTTTACCCAGCATCAGCTTCGCTTAGGTGGTAGCCCCCCAGCTACGTTTCAATTGCGAATCAATCCACTTTTTTTAGCGCGATTGCCCTGCTGGACCGGTCCAATGTCCAGTGTCAAGCTTGACGTGCTCTTGAGTGTACCTCGATCTCTGTTATCTATATGTACTAATATTATAAAGAGGAAAGATTTGATTGTTTGTTTGCAATGAATAGGCTCCGAAACTATTGGACTGATTTGAAAAATTCTTTCACCATTAGAATGCTACATTATCTGTGATGAACATGGGGTACATGATTTTCCCTAATTCCCACGGGAATGAAGTCCCGGGCGGAAAGCTAGTAATATTACCTATAAAGAGGAAAGATTTTGATTGTTTGTTTGCATTGAATAGGATCCGAAACTACTGGACCGATTTGAAAAATTCTTTCACCATTAGAATCTTACATGTCCCCCATGAACATAGGCTACATAATTTTCTCGAAGTCCCGGGCGGAAAGCTAGTATTTGCTAAGCGAGGTCATTTATAGAATGGGTGTTGGCACAGATAATATGCGTTGGTAAGTACGGTGATGATTTATTTTGGTGTGCGGGAAAGTATTTAGGTACTTACAACTATTGAAATAACAGTTATTTATAGGAAGTAATTCCGATGCCGTCGGACCATATACTGCCTACCTCTTATATGGTCAATGAGTCACAGAGTATTGAATCGATTGACCCTTAAAAATGACGCATCAGCGCCGATGACGGTGACGCAGAATGAAAATAGTAAAAATCTTTCAAAAGGTAAATAATATAACTTTATTCTTGTTAAAGTTAGATAGACTTAAAAACATATTTGAGTAGTTCCCGCCAAAAACTGCGAAAACTGATCTTAGATAAAACTCACCCATTTCTCGAGTGTGTAATGTAAGGCGATAATCCATACTACGAGTATTTGTTCTATGGTTACTCAGTGAAATGTTGCTACCATATAAAATATTATTTTATAAAATATTATAATAAGTATGTATCAGACAGCAAACTGTATATTATACTTATAACACTGATCTTGTGGTTAAAGATATCATAAAAGGGTTTAAGGTTTTTCAAAGAATCGAAGCTTTGGGATAGGATTAGTTTTTTAGCTTTGACGTTTCAAAAACATTTGACAGTTGCATAAAGCTGGCAACATCGTCATTTGCTGATTGATGTTTCACGTACGGATGTAGAGAAAGTAAATCGTATTTTTTCCGAGTTTACTGCCACTAAATTATGATATAAACGTTTCCGCGTCGTGGGAAATGTTCTTATTGTTGTCTAGAGTCACCCGCGAGTGCCGAAATTTGGAGATTTTGAAGTTAAAATGTTGGAGAGTTGTGATGACTGAATTGTCGATTCGTGAGTGTTTGAAGTGATTTTATGTGTGTTGGTGGTATTTAGCAGGCAGGATGCCGAGGGGAGAGAACAGGCCAAGCATCCTGCTGTCGCGGGATGAGAACGAGCAAGTGTTTAGCCTCATCGGTCCCAAATGCCAGGTGTGTATGTTTCCGCTCAGAAATGTGGCCTCCCTCGTGATTCAGCCTGTAGATTACGTATCTTTGAGTATATCCTCGGATTATCTGTTGATATCATGCCGATAATGCCTCAAAATTGATTTGGCTACTACATTTTCGTTTTAATTTATCAGCTGATCATGTAGGTATTAGTGCTAAAGGTGCATTCCACACCTATTAGTGCTAAGGTTGGCCATACGTGGTTTGCTTGTTAAGTCATTGTAAATATCTCTACTTACATACAAGATATCATATCATGCATTGTCTGTGTCCATTGCTAGCAGCAATATGTATCAATAAAAGTGCATCTAAAATAACAATTCAATTTGCACAATTTATAATACAACCCATTCATTTCTATATCAGCCATTGTAATACAAACTCAAGGCAAACTTACTAACACTGTCTAGTGATCTCATCCAACTCAATTTTTTTTTATAGTATCTAATAGTAACCTGAACAAAATGCCAACCTCAGTATAAAGTATGCATATCTTTTCTGTTTTTTATTTTTAAAATATTGGTTTGTTATGTTTAAATTACCTAGTTTAGTACTTATTTGGGAAGTGAGAGTTTTGACTGAAAACTGATGTTCTAATTTTGTAAACATCAATAAAGGTTGATTATTACCCAATTTGGTAATAATTTATATGGAGTATCTAACAAAGTCATCTGGGAAAATATCTGTGAGGCTGCTAGAATTAAAAAATAGGTTAAGCTGTTTTAATTTAGTAAATCATTATCAAATACACTGATGAGCAAAAATAACTAGTTTCTTACATAAGCAAATATATTACTCTAAAACTTGTAAAGATAGCTTCATGAAACAAATAAAAAGAAAGAGTCAAACATGGAACCTCCTCCTTTTTTTGGAGTTGGTTAAACGGACACTGAATCAACATTAACTGCGAAAGACTAACTAACTTAAGATTTGCAGACAATATCATCCTTTTCTCGGACAACGCCACACAACTATTAGAAATGATAGAATAGAATAGAAAATAGGTTTTTTCCCACACAACAAGTTCAAAACAAGTAAAATAAAATTATAGGTACCTCATATTTGTAAATTATCATATTTGGGGAGGGCTGGTGCCTAAACTAGGTAATCAAACCTGTACTAGAGGTCACCAGGCCTTCCCCTGCTATAACTGTGTCACATGATAACTGACTTCAACGAGCAAAGCAAAAAAGTAGGCCTCAAAATGAATATCACTAACACCAAAGCTATGAAAAATAGATCAGAGGATGTACTGATATTAGTCAACAACCGGGAAATTTAGTATGTAAAGGAATATACATATCTGGGCCAAATAATCTCACCAAACAACGTCACTAGCAAAGAAATCGAGACACAAGGCATGAATGGAGAAGATTGGAGGAGGCCTTTACCAAGACGCAAACAGAAAATGAAGAAATAGTGAAATTAATTTAGTTTTATAAGAAATACCTATGTATGCTTATACATTGCTTTCTGAATAAAATAAAGGCTATAAATCTTTCATTTCCAAGATCTTTCATTCCGAATTTCAACATCAGGTCCTTCTTGACCTTCTGCATCTCACTTGTGCTGTCGTAGAAGATAAGTATGTCATCGACATAGACCTCGAGCTACTAATCGAGCCTTATATCGTTTCTTATTTCCCGCCTCTTTCTTATTCTAAGTATCCATTTAGAATCAACTAAGTTCTTAGGTCTGTTTAGTTTTTCTAAAACCCATGTACCATTCTTCTTAAACACATCTAGCTCCTCCTGAATTACGTCTCTCCACAAATCAGTGTCTTCTCTTGATAGAGCTTCTTGAACAGTTTAAAGGATAATCTTGGTACGTAGCTTGATATGTGACAAAATCTGGAAATTGTACAGGTTTCCTTTTTTTTTATTATAAGATGGGTTAATTCTTGACCTCAATCTTGACCAACGTCATAGATGAGGTCGACGGTGGAGCGAGTTAACCCAGAAAATGCCATTAAGGCACTGGTATTCACACGCACAGACGGAACACAGCAAGCTGTTTGGCGTCGGACTTCGGTAGGAGGTTGGTTGCGAACCAGACTGCCATTTCTCCTCTCAGGGATCTCTTTAACAGGAGCTATATCAGGTTCCAAGGCCTCTTCAAATATCCATTGTTCGTCTTCAGCCGTTTCGTCGAGAATGTGATCTCCATCACAGGATTGTGACGAATTCTCTGGAACTAACTGATGTTCAGGCTGAGTAACATTTTGAATAGGTAAGTTTTCTTGTTGAATGTCTGTACTCTCTAACTGTATGGTCACAATATTTTTTATCTTCAGGATCTTTTCTCTCTTCAAGAACTGTTTCCTCTTTAGAAATCTTTTTCTCTAGAACAGACTTGCGTAACAGATCTTCAAAAAATACGACATCCCTCGCTTTTGTAAGCTGTCTGTTAGTAGGATCAATCAGTCGATATCCTTTACAATATCCGATAAAGACTTCCTTGCTTTTCGGATCCCACTTGGTCCTCTTTTGATCGGGTATATCGGCACGAAGGCTCTGCATCCGAACACTCTCAAATGTCGCAGTTTTCCGACCAGTCCAAGCTTCTTCTGGTGTCTAGTCTCTCACAGCCCGAGTTGGGCTTCTATTCTTCAAATAGACTGCAGTGTTTCCTGCCTCTGCCCAGTAACCAAAGGAGAGTCCTGCTTCTTGAAGCATTGTTCGTGCCTTCTCCGTAATGGTACGATTTGCTCTCTCAGCTACGCCATTCCGCTCAGGAGTATATGCAATAGTGAGCTGGTGTTTTATTCCATGCTGCTTCAAATAATCGTCTTAACTCTTGTTGACGTACTCAGTTCCGTTGTCTGTACGTAACACCTTAAGTTTCTTGCCGGTTTGGGTCTCTGCGAAAACTTTAAACTCTTTTATTTTATCGAAAGTTTCAGATTTGTTTTTCAAAAATACACAAAAGTTTCTCTCTAATAATCGTCAATAAACGTAATAAAATATCTAAAGCCTGATAGAGAATTGACTCCACACACGTCGGAATAAACCAGCTCTAGCAGATTACTAGCTCTAGTCGCTTTATTACGCTGAAAAGGTTGCCTTGTTGCCATTAAACTCGCAACACAGTCCAAAGCTTAATTATCCCAATTTTTGAAACTAATCTCAGTTGCCAATGTATCTCTTAAAAGATTTTAATAACGTGCCCCTAAATGTGCCAAATTTCCATATCACCCTTGACAGTGGAAACTAAAGCAGTCTCCTGTAAAGCAGATTTAAGCTTGTACACTCCATTCTCTAGAACACCGGTTACACAGGGTTTTCCCGTAACTTCATATTCGCTCTCTTTACAAATCTCGCAGCTCTTTTTAGAAAAAACTGCAACTTTTCCTTTCTCTACAATTCGACTTACGCTCAGTAAGTTCGAGGATAACTCGGGGGGACATACATAACATTATCTACTGTTATACAAAGAGAATCACACTACTAAATCAAAACCTTCACCAAAAACCATTACCAACCTTCACCTACATTAGCGCATCCTATCTCTACCTTTTTCGCTACCTCATAATAATCTCGCATCCACTCCTTCTTATAAGACATGTGTGCAGAAGCGCCGGAGTCCAGTATCCAATCTTTATCGTTGTTATTCTTCGTAGCAGCAAGAGCAGTAGCTAGATGAACTCGTTTTCCTTGTCGTGCTGGATTATGCGGAAAGTCACATGCTTTATGTGGACCTTAACAGATGAAACACTTCTCTGTTCTTTTTGCTTTGTTCCTCTGAACATTCTTTTTATTCGATTTAGGTTTTGTGGTAAGCGCCGAACGCGTATCTGGCGAACTAGTACTGGCATGCACTTCGTCAAGCTGGAGAAGTTTTGTTTTTACATTATTACTGGTTATAGCAACATTCCCACTCTCTTAGGCTAGTTTCAGGGGTGTATATTACTCTGGTAGTCCCTGAAGCATCAATGTTGCGAAAAGCTCGTCGTCGATCTCCTTCCCGAGGTCTGACAGCTGGTTTGACACCTTCATTATCTCGGTAATGTAGTCCGATATGTTTCGGAACATGTTTACATTGGCAAAATTGTCTTAACCGTCGAAGACAGAGGCATATAAATTAGAGGTACATAAAAATTGATTGATTGATTGAACTTTAAGCATATAAGCCTTGACAATAATCTGCATCTATTATTGAAACCTCTGTCTTCATAGGCCTCTCTCAAGTTCTTCCACGTCTCACACGTTGTCGTGGCTATACGCACGTGCATCTTGCACTGGTCTTCTATCAGCAGGCATATTTTGCTCTAGCCTTTTGATTGTTTCTCTTAGCCACGGTATCAGCTGGATCAGGTGGGCTCTCGAGGAACTCTATGTCAATTTTAAAGAATCGTAATTGGAAGTTCCTTTAAGTTTTTCGATTGCGGGTAGCCCTGACCCTGCACTAGACGTAGTAGGTGCATTATTATTCGATGAATTCGTTATCTCTCTATTTTCAATCGCGAAATTTGTTTTGATTCACATTTGTTTATGTTACTTTCTTACTCACGTATTTCTTGCTGACGCCCATAACTTGTTGCATAGACACCATCAGGTTCCCTGCCTCTGTATATGTTGCTTAAGCTCACTGATCGGTTGAGATTTTTATGTTTGTGATTTGTGATAATTATTTAAACAGGTTTCTAAAATTCTAAACTCTTTTTGCCCAACTTCAAAATAGAAGGAAATTCTGTTATGTTTGTCAGGCGTTTTCCGCACTTAGCCTCTCGATTGGGCCATTATGAATTCTATGTTCTACTCTATGTATCTTTTTTTGTGTATGTTCACCGATTTCTCCACCATTTGTGGACTAATTTTCAAAAATATTTTTTGTTTGGAAGTGTATACTCTGAGTGCCACGCAATCCCATTGTCATCAAGTCAGGATTTGATAATGGAATCCCAGGGAAATCGACTTCAACTGATCAGTAGGTAGGTTGATAATATTGATTTAGCACATTTAATAATATTGTTTTAATTTTTTTATTAGCTTTTTATTAAGTACTACAGCTGTTTTATTTTTGAAGTCAGTTTAATTATTTTTTAATTGTTTTATTATAGAACCATTTCTGATGGTGAGAATCTAGTGACCAGTATTAACTTTCCAGTACACACACCGGCTGTATAAAACAGGATTTTATATTGCACTTTCGCTCCGCATTTCTTAACTTACAAGACTGGCTGCACAGAAGAAATTCCATTGCTATAAATAATATACATGTATTTAAACAAAATGAATGGAGTAACTTTTTCACTTGTTGCTACTACTGGGATAAACTTCTGCATAATTACTGTGCAAAATTATAAAATTGTTGTTTCGTCCAAAAATATTTCTAATCAAATAAACTGCTGTATCAGCAGCAGGCAAACAGGGCCAATCAATACTAAATATTTTTCAGGTCATGGACTAGATATCTAGAATTATTTATAGATTAAAGTTTTGTATAATCTAAGTGCTTTCATCATAACTGGGTCAGTTTCTACAGGAGTTTAATAGAGAGATACTACTTCATTAATTAGGGGCTGTCCAGTCACAGGGGGAGGGAGGGGTACTACACAGGTTAAAAAAGAACCTCCTAGCTATATTCAAAATCCTGAACCAGTATCACTTACTGAACACTTTTAAATTTTTTTGGGGGGGGGAGACTTTTTTTTCCTAAACGTAGACATCATACGGGTGCACCCCCTGAGCGCTACCCGCACCCCTCGCGTGCCTGGTGTAGGAGTAATGTCCGTTTAGGCAAAAAATGAAACTACTAGTCTTTAAACGAGAATAGCAAACAATCAATCTTAAAAGTAGTAAAGTAATAACAACTGTTGTATATGAATGACCCTATCGCGTTGTCTAAGTTGTTTGGCCTATTCCCAATGAAAAAATATTAAAAAATATATTTTTTTTTTTCATAAATGTGTTCTTTGAGTGATACTGGTTCAGGATTTTGAATATAGCTAGGAGGTTCTTTTTCAACCAGTATAACCTGTTCCGTTTGATTTCCCATAACTTCAGGGTTTCAATGAGACCACGTATAGGAATCAAATAGCATATACATTTTTTTTCAATTATTAATAATTTCAAATTTTTATTTTTCATACAAAATAATTCGGTAAAAATGTGAATTTCCTATTAAACACCTTTACGTAAGAAATGACCACATCGCGTTATCCTATTCAAAATTATGAATGATTTAAAGTTTAAACTAATTATCAATGAAAGTGTACCAACTTAGGACTCGTTTTATGGGAGAAAGATTTGGAAATATTTTAATTTTGATTGATGATTTCTCCGAAAATACCCATTAAGAACATATGTTCCTTGGAATTTTTAAACTATTTTTATTCATAGAATATGATCTTATAGTTATGGGATATCAAAAATAAACCGGTTGTATAATGTGACATTACAATACAATACACACCGGGTACCAAAAGTCCAAATGTGTATAGAGTTACGCTATAGATGGCCCTTACAATACAATACAATACAATATACTTTATTGCACAAATTGAAAAATAAAAAACAATGATAAAAATTTAACGCTTACAAATAATATTACTAAAAGGTACAATATAGGCGACTATATCGCTTCAAGCGATTTCGTCCAGGTAACGTTTGGATATGAAAAAGTCGTTAAGTTAAACCAAGAGCGGGCGCAATATTGAAACTTAAACAATGAAACAAAATATAAACAAATAAAAAAATATATAAAAATATAAATACAGTTTATAAGTATAATATTAAAGAGAATATGTAATTATTAGTAGTCAAGTCAATACATAACATACACACATAGTTAAAGAGATGTAATAGTACATCTATACTAATATTATAAAGAGGAAATATTTGAGTGTTTGTTTGTTTACTTTGTTTGCATTGAATAGGCTCCGAAACTACTGGACCGATTTGAAAAATTCTTTCACCATTAGAAAGCTACATTATCCCCGATAGACATAGGCTACATAATTTTCCCAAATTCCCACGGGAACGTAGTTCCGGGCGCTATGCTAGTTATGATATAAGTGCGGTGCGGTTAGTTGAAAATTACAGCCGAGGAGATATTGCTATAAGAAAGCAGAGGCTGTAATTATCGAAGCTCACGTATGTTATATGACGTATTTGCGTATGTTATCACGTATGTTATATGACGTATATGAACATATTTGCGAGGAAATAAGTAAAACTCGAACTTTCTTAAACGAATAAATCTTTAATCACTTGTTAAAGCAGTTATACATTTTTTTAGGTACTTGTTCACAAATCAGCGCTTTTTTTAAGCAAAGGCACAAAAAACAGTCGGCATTACGTAAATTAATATTTTTGTGTAAGGTTTTAAAAAGTACCGTTCATTTTGAGACCGAGCATCTTGATAAACCGTGCGTTTTATATTACAATAAGGGGTCATCCACACATTACGGATGGCCTCTAACGCACAAGTGCGTAATAAAATACTATAATATATTGAAATTGGTGAAATTAGAGACCCTGTACGAGCAAATGTGTTATAAACAGATTTTTTTAATTTTTTTATTATACCTTTATAGCTCTTTATACTTTTAACTTTCAAATTAAATCAGAATGAATACATTTATTCTGATTTAATTTGAAAACCACATTAGAAGCTACGCGATTTTCCGAGATCGACATCGTTCCTTAATCCAATTGACGATGGACAAGATTTTTAATCCCCGACATAAAAAGGGAGTGTTATTGACGTGTGTGTATTTTAGTATCTGTCTCCCAACCCTGGCCTACTAATAATGAGTGATACCTAATTCAATTCAATTTTATAGATGTGGCGTTTCCATAAGGGGGTGTCCATTAATTACGTGAGGCGTTTCTGGGGGGGAGGGGGTCGGGTCGGATCTCACTCAATCTCACGTGGGGGAGAGGGGGGTTTCTACAAACATCACGTAATATTTTGCCCCAAAATAAATAGTGTTAAATTGCGGGAAAGCTAAGTTAAACCAACTAAACCATGTTGTTCCGGTAGCCACTCTTAAGACTACTCATGAGTTCCCGTGGGCTGAATTAGAACAATCTTTTTCTACAAGTTGGTAAATCATAGCTGTTTTTTATTATTCGATTATTAAAAGTTTAAAAATAATTAGGCAAATTGTAAATTTTCTAAATAAATTACAATTAACGTATTAACACTAAAACTAAGCATTTTCATAAAACTCACGTGAGATAAAGGGGGGAGGGGGGGTGTCCTCACGTAATTAATGGACGTGATTTCGCCAATGTCAGTGTGTTTTGTTGCGTTTAGATTCTGCTTGGCGTCTTGAAAGTGAGTGATAATTACCCAGGTAGTTAATTACCCCTTTTACAAATGTCACACATTCAAACGCCCTTACTAAGGTTTCCCTCGTGTCGTGGGTTCCTTGGAATATAGATACAAATTGCCCGAACTGAGAATAAACCTCAGCCTGGTGTAAGAGTTTTTCAATCGCCAAATGGTGATCGGTTGAGAATAGCACCACCTCATCTCTTTCCGTGGGTGTCGTAAGAGGCGACTAAGGAAACACAAATGAGACCTACCTCCTAGTAATCCATCCCAGGCAACGACACTTCATTTTTTTTTTAATCTGAGGTGTCGTCCTATGGTCTCATGCGGTGTGGTAAGCTCTGTAAAAGGCCGTCTGGTTCGCGACCACCCTCCTACTGAAGTCCGACGCCAAACAGCTTGCCGTGTTCCGTCGGTGCGTGGGAGTACCAGTGCCTGTATAGGCATTTTCTGGGTTAACTCGCTCCATCGTCGACCTCATCTTTGATATTTATGGTCAAGATTGAGGTCAATAGTTAACCCATCTTATAATAAAATAAAAAATAAAAAAAATGGTCTCTGACTTAAATTTACATCTGTAGTCAACCGATAACAGCCGAGACCGACGGCTTAACGTGCCCTCCGAAGCACGCTTGTGAGCCACATGTTACTTCTTCTTCGAGTCAATGGCCACGAATTAATGAATTACGTTCGTAAATATATATTGTAGGTATAGATAAATATCGTAGTATATATAATTATATTTTACCGGTCCAGAAAGCAACCAAATCATGAGATGCTAGTACTGAAGTTTGCCGTTAGATGGCACTATTATTTGTTGGTTGTGTGCGTGCGACCGTTTCCTATGTGTGCTGCCTTTTGCTCAAGGACGATCGGGTGCTGTAGTCGCCTTAAATCCTCCCTAGTGCAGTAGGTAGGGCACAGAGGACAGGACAATAGATGGGCCATGTCCTGCGATGGTGCGCCGCAGTCACATGGTCAGCCCTCAGGAACGAACCCTTAGGGGGCGTCCATTAATTACGTGAGGTATTTTTGGCGATTTTTCGACCCCCCCACCCCCTCTGGTGAGATGTCGTGAGATTAAGCTCAACACCCCCCCCCTCCCCCTTTTATCTCACGTGAGTTTTATGAAAATTCTTAGTTTTAGTGTAAATACGTTAATTGGAAATTTATTTAGAAAACTTACATAATTTGCCTAATTATTTTTTAACTTTTAAAAATCGAACCATAAAAAACAGCTATGATTTACCAATTTAAATTTGAAAAAAAAAGATTGTTCTAATTCAGTCCACGGGAACTCAGAGTGGCGACTGGAAGAACATGGTTTAGTTGGTTTAACTTAGCTTTCCCACAATTTAACACTTTCTTTTGGGGGAAAATATTACGTGATATTTGTAGAGACCCCCCTCTCCCCCACGTGAGATTGAGTGAGATCCGGCACGACCCCCTCCCCCTCCCCCCCCCCCCCAAAACGCCTCACGTAATTAATGGACGCCCCCTTAGCTATAAAAAAAATACGTTTCATCTCTTTGGGTACCGCCTTTTAACAAGGGGAAGTGCACCACCAACCTTTAAACGATAGCAATAACATACTCCCTTAATTAGATTTGAATTATGTAACAATTATGTTTTCCTCGCAGGTATTCCTCAACCAGGAAATGTTATTTTTTAATTTATTAAGTACCTACGATGGATTTTCGCTGCTGTAATTAAAACCAAAGGTCGAATTTTAGATAAATACATTTTTTGTGTTTGTTCTTTCTTTTGGATTTTTTAAAACCCGTGGCTCAACCATACCCGGGTCTATCGAAATATCGAATACCCGGGTGGAATGCTACTTCATAAATAATAGGTACTATAAGAAATATAGGTACTGTAGCGTAGCTCAGAGGGAACGACCAGGGTTCCAGCTGATGGAGATCAGGAAATGGAAAGGAATCACTTTAAAAGTTACCTGACTCGCGCGGGCGAAGCCTTGGGAGAGAATACGTCAAATACGTATTTGCGCGCCAAACCACGCACGCGAATCATTTTTAACCCCCGACGCAAAAAGAGAGGGGTGTTAAAAGTTTAACGTGTCTGTCTGTGTATCTGTCTGTGGTATCGTAGCTCCCAAACGGATGAACCGATTTTCGTTTAGTTTTTTTGTGTCATAGATAATTTTATCCCGAGTGTTCTTAGCCATGTTTCGTGAAAATCTGTTCTGCCGTTTAAAATTTATAAGCAATCGGATGTCGGGGGTGATTCAAAATGTTTAATTTTAGTGTTATGATTTAAAGAACATTATGCTAAAGTAGATTATTATCATGGAGGTACATAGACATAGATCCTCCACAGTACCTACTAAATTTAGCAATTTAAATAGGTAAATACTGACTGTACACTTTAATTGACAGAGTCTGGCAACGGCCGTGGTGCAACTGTTCACAACAGAAGGTCCTGGACATTCAGAATGGAAGAAAAAAGACACAGGGGTACTCTGCCTTATCAAGGTAAACTTTAATTATGTTTGTTACTGTTTTATACAATTAAGCCGCAGAATGACCAATTTTCCTTAATGATCAGTTCTCAAAATGCCAAATTCTCAAAAGGTCCTTTCCTCATCAAAGTCATTTAAAGATAAAAATAATTTTGGGAAAGAAAAATATTGGGCGTGAATGGGACTTGAACCCACGACCCCAGGATTAGATTTCCTGGTGCTCTAACTGAGCTATCGTGCCTCCGAGTGAAGCAGCAACATTTATTGTAGGTTAACGTAGCGCTATATGTGTCCCATATTGAGAACTCAGGCGCATACCACCTAAGATTAATATTAAATTAATATTTCAAAAATTTGAATCATACATGATCGATCACAAATAAAAGTTGTCACGAAAATTTGATTTTGCTATCATCATCACTAGCTAGGCCTCTCCAATGGCACGCCACTGAGCTCGGTCTTCAGTTCTCCTCCTCCAACCACTGCCCGCTACCTTATGAATATCTTCACCCCACCTAGTAAAAAGGCGCCCTACACTACGTTTGCCAATTTTGTTATCATTATCTCTTTATTTTTTTTATTAAAAACGGGTGCGCTCTTGATCACAATCTAGCATAAAAGCGAAGATGCGGTCGAGGATGTAGCAAGCTCACCCAGAGGAAGCTTATTCACTCGAACTTTAAAGAGATTCGGGTTATATGAGCTCGGAAATACAGACGCAGACAGGGAATTCCATTCCTTGGCAGTGCGCATTATAAAATATGATGAAAAGCGCTTAGTGCGAATCCGCTGGATTTCAACAAGATAAGGGTGGTACCCCGCAGTGCGTCTGGATTTCCGATAGAAGAAGGGCTCATGCAGATCCTGTGCACACTCTCCGAAGTACACTATTTTATTGACTAATTTGCTCTATATTTTGACCAGGACAACAGCAGACGGTCGTATTTCTTCCGTATCTACTGTCTGTACCGCAAGGCGATGATTTGGGAGCACGAAGTGTACATGCAGATAGAATACAAGAGCCCGCGCCCCTATCTGCACACCTTCGAAGCTGAGGTGAGTTAGAAGGAGTCTCCTTGATCTATACTTAACGTGACCTATACATATATAGATCTACTAGCATCCCGCCCGGGACTTCGTTCCCGTGAGAATTCGGAAAAATTATGTAGCCTATGTTACTTAGGGATAATGTAGCATCCTAATGGTGAAAGAATTTTTTAAATCGGCCCAGTACTTTTTGAGCCTATTCATTACAAACATACAAACATACAAAAATAGGTACAAATCTTTCCTCTTTATAATATTAGTGTTTATTAGACTTGTCGCCGACTAAAAACATTTTTGTTAAATAATGAATTCTACTCGATAAAAGAGTATATTGACATTATTATTTTTTATTTTATTTTTGTATATTGACATTTTATTTGAATATCAGATAAGTACTTGTATACTATGTCAGATAACATTTGACATTCTTTTATTATTATTTCTTTTGACTTAAATATTATTTGACAATTAATTTTTGGATAATAACTCTTATTCTTGACGTAAACGTTATATTTTGACATGCAATACTGTAAATTTGAATCTGATAATGTTTGAATGAATAAACTAAACTAAACTTACAAGTCTTGCTATCTATACTTATGTATAGATCAGAGTTTGAATCGCGTTCTGTAATACTGACCTTAGATCAATGATTGGACATCAAACACATATACAGGGCTTTAGGTAAATCTCTTTCAACCTCTCGGGTCGTTAATCAGTCCATGAAACTGAAAAACTTTCCCCCAAGGTCAAAATACTAAAAAAAAATTTGAGTTCCCATAATGTACTAACTTCATCAGCATACGCATTTTGTATGGGAGATAAAAACTTGACCTATGTTCTATGGGGAAAGTTGTTCAGTTTTATGGACTGATTTACCACCCGAGAGATTGAAAGAGATTTACCTAAAGCCCTGTATATAGAGTGTCAAGGGGTCGTCGGTGATCGTGTCTGTCTTTGTATCATTCAGTTGCAAAGACGTCCATTAAAGTTAATGCTACTTTAAATATCATATTGTCACTCACCTTCATGTTAACGTAAATAAGAACGACATTACGGCCGGCCGGCCGGTTTGGTCGAGTGGTAGTGTCGCTGCCTCTTGATCGGCGGGTCCTGGGTTCGATCCCCAGTCGGGGCAAACATTTGTGTAAAAAGCAGATGTTTGTTCTCGGGTCATGGGTGTTTGTGTTTGTCTTTGTGTGTTCCAAGGGACCCACGACACAAGGGAAAACCTTAGTGTGGGCCTTTGAGTGTGTAGCGTTTATTTATTTATTTATTTATTTATTTATTACATTTAAAGAGTAAAAATACTTTATGAACAATGAACATTTACCGTGGCCTATGAAATTTCCTAAAGGAATATAGCAAATCTTGGCAAATCGGTGATATGCCGTAATTGGGTGATAGTTTAAATTCGTCCTCTATTTTAGGTCGCATGTTATAGTATAAAATGTTATTTGTACGAAAAGTTCAGTATTCGCAAAATTTTTAGGCATTTACTGTTGCGGGCAAGTTAATTTACTCTGACTTCGCAATTTTTCTGATATATAATAATAAAAATAATCAAAACGGATTTTATTTGTCTATAAAAAAATATACATACAAAAAACATTTTATAATAAATAACACAGGACAAAACGGTATGTGGCTTCAGACTGACCGCAGTCTCGAATCAGATCTGATCGAAAAATAAAGTTCAACTATCACCGATTAACCAAGTTTTGCATATACGATTTGGAGCGAGGGTTTAGTCGAATTTTATTTCGCCTATCAGTGCATACAACGTCACATTAAATCATAAATAAAGCTAAGAATATAATATATGTAGATTTAATTAGTCGTAATAGTAGCAATCATAGCTGCGTACGAACTTTGTTTCCATATTATATTGTTCTGTAACCACACGAACGCATAGTATAGGTTTGCTTTTTGCTACGAACAATAAGTTAAAATGTTCGCACGCACTTGCATAACTGGGCTAAAAAGACATTCCATCAGATTCCTGACAAATGATTATTGTTGTTTTGTTGTAGCATAAATCGTAGGTAAAGGGACCAGTATATCAAGTTACTACAATTATGCACTCTATTATATTACAATTAGAACGATTATCAAACTCGACGTGCTAGCGCTGTGCTCTTTTACTGTCGAAGATACTCTAACTAAAGTACTAAAAATACATAAACAAATACATAATAAAGTGTATTATCTACAATAATATTTAAAATAGGAAAGATTTGTATTTTTGTATGTTACGAATAAACTTAAAAACTCGGGTTTCAAAAATTCTTTCACCATTAGGATGCTGCATTATCCTTGAGTAACATAAGCTACATAATTTTCTCGAATCCCCACGGGAACGAAGTCCCGAGCGGAATGCCAGTTATTAATATGTTTCATTATTGCACACCAACACGTAAAAAACGAAAAACATAATTAACAAAAGGTAAAAATAGAAAATGTAAGAGGATAAAACGCGGCCCCATATTGGGCGACTTACAGTAGGTTAGAGAAAATATAGGAGGTGATTCTCCCTATGAAACTAAAAAACCTTCCCCAAGAAACCGATATGTAATTTTTTAAACATGGAGAATGGGTAACAGCGTACCCAAATGCAAAGTTGATTGTAGCAATATGATCTATATTGGTAATCATTGCTCTTGTGGAGTAGTTTAATTTATTCTAAGGCGGTACATCTGAATTCCATTGGAGAAAAGTTTTTTTTGGCAAAAAAAATTTTTTCTCCAATAATAATTAAGTATAATAAATAATAATAATTATTGTAAATATATTCTGTTGCTATCACTTTCAGTAATCATAAATATTTTATTACTAAAAATCAATATTCAGTGATTAACAGCCAATATAATGAATAAATAATGCGCTATGTACCTTAGATAAAATAATCTTTTTTCTCCAATGGAATTCAAATCAAACCTGCTTCTTAGAATAATTAAACTACTACGCTAGGGCAATAAAAACAACACGGACCATTATGCTACAGTCAAATTTTTGTTTTTGGGTCCGGTGTCCATACAAAATTACCCATTCTCCTTTCGACTTCCCATACAAAGTTAAATCAGCTGATCGCACAAATTGTATCGAGGGGTAGAAATATTGTTTTCATATTTCAATTCAACCTAATTGAAATATGAAAACAATATTTCGCTCTCGCTCGTAGCCCAGAAGTTGTCGGTCCCGGCTGTTGTCTATTGACTACAGTCGTTAAAACCAAGTCAGAGGCCATTGTGCGGTTTGAAAACTCTGACACCAGGGTTAGCCAAGTTCGCCACGCACTTGATTATACCTACACTATAAGAAGAAGAATTCAACCTATGTTCCTCGGGGAACGTTATTCAGTTTCATGGGGAAAATCATCAATGAGTTTTATGTGGTATTGTTTTTCATGTCGGTTTAATCTTTTTTCCAGGAGTACATGACAGCTTTCAATTTCGCAAATGAAGATGAAGCGAAAATCCTTAGGAATATTCTCATCGAGAAAATTGAACTTCGAAAACAAAGGAGAGAAGGTTAGTGTGTGGTTACGTTCCAGTTTAAGGGTTGTAGTCCACTCATCCAAGATCTTTTGGCGATTTCTGTGACAGATGTGACATGACCATGGACCTATTACAATAACTGGACCTCGCAGTGTAATAACAATACCGAGCCGAAGGAGAGGCTCAAAGTAGAAGTGCATCTCTTTTCAGTAGGGTGCCCATGTTTTACTTGTTTTGATAAATTCAACCCAATTTATTCTTGTAGCATAAACCTATAAAAGTAAGTGCTTGACAATAATTATCAGATAACGGTGTCGATTCTGGCAGACACACCAAAATAATTTGACAGGACTAAACTAAATTGAAGCATCATGTCCTTGTCATTTCGACTCAGAAAGAAAAAGACATAACGCTTAAATTTAGTTTCATCATCATCATATCAGCCGGAAGACATCCACTGCTGCTCCCCCATAGATTTCCACTTAGCACGGAGGTGTATTACTCAACTCATGTTTATTACGAACATACAGACACCCTACTCTTAATGACATACAGGCAATTTGAGAGACAAGGACACACAACTATTTTCGTGCTATCGCGCCTGAGTCGGATTACTACTTTCCCTTGTGTGTCTCAAAAGTGAACCCTAAAATTATACAAATACAGTATATATTTGTGTTAGCGATATACAAAAGTAAGAGATCCAGATCCAATAATTATACATCCATGGACATGACACACATATGACAGATGTCGACGGGGTAGACAGGCCATCAGTGGTTTTAGGGAACTATACCTACATGATAAGAAAAATAATTCAAACTATGAATTGCACTTGATGCCACGTTTGACACAAATTGTGAGGGTTATCAGATGGAATATGAGTATAGTGGTGATAGGTGGTCACCCTTTCGCCCACAATATACAAGATTCAAGACATTTATTTAACACAAAACACTACAACACAAAGAAAATAAAATAACATACAATATAAAACACAGGACAAGAACAGATACAGGAGACGACAAAACAATGTATAATAAACAAAACCATGCAACAAAACCCTCGCCTCCCACTTACTGGTTTATACAGTATGCCTGGGAAGAGTGAGCAGCTGGCACATTCTAAGTTTTTCTTTCACTCCTAGTCCAGCGTGGCAGTAAATCTTGTCTCTATCTTAGGGTAGACAAGTAGGAGAAGAAATCTATGGGAACCCCGATATAATTCCGGACTGCAATTTTTTGTCACTTTTGCATAGAGCATAATTGGTTAAACAAAACAATAGATTTTGAGGTGTCTTCCTATAGTCTCATGCAGTGTGGTAGGCTCTGTAAAGGGCCGTCTGGTTCGCGACCACCCTCCTACCGAAGTCCGACGCCAAACAGCTTGCTGTGTTCCGTCGGTGCGTGGGAGTACCAGTGCCTTTATAGGCATTTTCTGGTTAACTCGCTCCATCATCGACCTCATCTTTGACCTTTATGGTCAAGATTGAGGTCAAGAGTTAACCCATCTTATAATAAAAAAATAAAAAATCTTTTTTTTTTTTTTTTTAATGTGTAGTTTGAGAAGTTAGGGCGTGTAGAGTTAGAAGCTTGGCTCTTCATAAGGTCTGATAACTTGTTTTCAGTGCAAGCCATATTGTCTCGTTTCGTCTTAACAACATTTTATATGAAAATGTTTCTGGTGGGAATTGTCATTCTAGCGATGTTTAACGGTTACATTAATACACAATATTCGGATATTACAAATTAATTTGTACACAACTACCAGGGTAAATATCTTCAGTTACACAACTACCAGGGTTAAATTGAAAACATTCGACAAACTTTAAGATGAATCTACCCGTGATTACGCAACTTTTTCTATGGGACCAACTTTCCTACTAAAAAATAAAAATCAGTTTTTCTAAACATTTTGGTTGAGTAGGTATTGAACTTTTGTATAGGAACAGCAGATTTTATTTTTTTAGTAGGAAAGTTGGTCCCATAGAAAAAGTTGTTCGTATGGGTAGATTCATCCTTAAAAGTTTGTCGAATGTTTTCAATTTCACCCTGTAATGGTACACCTACTAATTCCAAACAAAATATTAAAATAACAATACCCGTTGTTTTGATCCCCTCACTAATGCGAACAATGCTAACTTGCTATTGAATATTGAGCAACACTAATCTATACTTAAACAAATCGCTGTTTATTTCGATTCCACAATGGGCCTGCCGCCACCGATAGTTGTCACAGGGAAAGTTAGATGCATGATCTATTTCTTCGATACTATTTTCTGATTTTGAGAAATCCTAGATACCTTTTCCGGATTGTATAGAACCGTACAGCGATAAGGACTAGTTTTACAATAAAATGGAGTAACCTGATGCGCTGGCCTCGGTACTTCACATAAACTATTCGTCACAACCACTAATAAATCGATAAAACGTATTTCGACGAAATAACACAAGTTACTTTTTGTATCCGACAAAAGTTACAAACTGAAATTTAGAAAGTAAAACGTATCGATTGCTTTTATTTGAATATCTTACAATGCAAATTACTTATAATAAAAAAAACATACTTAAACCTTTGCGTGCTTTTTGAACACATGATGTACGAGTTTTATATCGCACGCGGCGTAAACAAGCACGCGACGAGTTAATTAAATAATGTGACTAACTTAAATAAAATTAATGTAATAAAGGTAAAAATGGCAATACCTGCTAATGAGTCAGGGCCTGTGGCAATAAATTCGTCTTTTCAGATTTATGTATGGGTTTTCATTTATGTTCAACTAATTAACGTTCAATGCACCTCTACCGGTTATGTGATCGATGCTGAGTAAGAAACACAATTTTTTTTTTAATTTTTTACTCTTGACCCCAATCTTGACCAAGGTCATATATGAGATCGACGATGGAGCGAGTTAACCCAGAAAATGCCATTAAATTTATTTTCAAAGTTCTATAAAATGAAAAAGCCTCTAGGAGCTTGCCACATCCTCGATTGTTTTTCTTTAGTTTAAGTTTTTTCGAATAGCGATTGAATTATTCTTATGTTTTCCAAAACTTACTTCAGATTTACCGTTTACGACTGAAATTTTTAGAATTAAACTACTTACTTGACAATATTTTTCTTAATTGTAGTGGTGTACGATGTGACACCTTCACAGAATGTGCACTTAATATCCATACTAATATTATAAATGCGAAAGTAACTCTGTCTGTCTGTCTGTCTTTCACGCCTAAACTACTAAACCGATTTTGATGACATTTGGTACAGAGATAGATTAGAGCCTAGGAAAGGACATAGGCTACATTTTATCCCATAGTTGGGCACGATATAACCTGTAGTCCACGCGGGCGGAAAGCTAGTAATTTATAATGTTAAGTTTCTTAGAATGTAATAGTGTAACATCCCTTGGTTGTCCTAAATAAATTAAATAAAATCACATCTTTGTACCAGCTCTAGAGTGTGGAAAAGAGCTAATAGAGATGTATAGTAATGTAACGCTGTATCTATTAGTTTGGAAGAGTATACCTGTTGACAAACTAAACATATAAATAAATGTTCCGTGATATACTGCAGAAACATATTCCCACGTCTGTATTTATGTTTGGGCAAGGCAGAGCATCAAGTGATGACTTAAATTACATCATATATTGCGAACACCCGAACTGATCGCAATGTTTACTAATACCCGCGTGTATTAGGATCAACATTACTCATCTGACAATAAAGTGTCTTATACACCATCCAGCTACAGACACGGCCAGGCCCAGGCACAGGCTGCCCTTGCACACTTGATTCTAAGTTTGTATAGTATGTTTTTTCCGCCGTGTAGTGATGTTAACCTTGTTAAGTATGCAATAAAATATTTATCTATCTATCTATCTTCTGGAAACGATAGCGCTTTTAATTAAAGTATAAACTTATCAAAATTCCATTTAGACTACTATTATTTACGACTATTGATAAATAATCAAACTCACGTAACTAAAATAAAACGAATTCCAATTTTATGACGCTTAAAAGTACTTTATATTTTTTTACATTGCGACACTTTCGACAACTTGATACAGACGTCGTGATAACAATGGTATGTGTGATCTTCCTATCTGACATTTGAGCCTGTAGAAATGAGTCTATAAAAAAATGTTTTAAAGACTTTCCCTTTCTTGTTTTCAATTCTCCATGATATCTTCTAATAATTTCAGTATCCAAAATAAAAGGAAGGTGACGCATAGTCTGTGTCGTTGGACAATAAACAATTTGGAATTGTTTTGTTTGATTGTTTTCTCGTGTAAGTATTGGAATAAGTTTTTGTTATGTCAACAGTCTCAATACTGAAACTCGGATGACCGCATGCGGTTCCGTAAAAAGCCATGATTAGTGAAAAATTTACAAACTGTAAAAATTATAACGATTCGCGCTTAATTTCCTTTTTTGTTTCTTGATTTTAAAACGAAAGTGTTTTCATCTATTTTTTTGTTTCGTTATTTAAATGGTTGCTCGGAAACTAATGTTTAAAAACATCCGATATTTTTCATACGAGACACGTCATATTAGGCAGTTTCATTACTATCGTTTATGGTGTCTTGTGATCGATTTAAGATTATGAAATAAAATAAAAACTTGTTTATCATGTATGAAATATATAGACTAGAGGATAAAGTTCACATTCGACCTACCATTAACTATTTCATGACTGCCAGTTACCGCAAGTTCTCAAATTCACTTCGTAAGGAAGCAAGAGCTTGTAGTAGATCTCTACACCTTGTCAAAGGTAAATATAAATTTTCTACACATATACATTTTATATACAGGGCTTTAGGTATCTCTCTTTTAACCTCTCGGGTGGTTAATCAGTCCATGAAACTGAACAACTTCCCCAAGGAACATAGGTCAAAATACGAAAAAAAAAATTGGATCTCCCATACAAAATGTGCTATATGCTGATGAAGTTTGTATGGGAACTCAACATTTTTTTTCGTATTTTGACCTATGTTCCTTGGGAATGTTGTTCAGTTTCATGGACTGATTAACCACCCGAGAGGTTGAAAGAGAGATACCTAAAGCCATGTGTAAACATATAAAGTTCCTCGCTGGACTGGAACCCTTCCACGCTGGACTGGGAGTGAAAGAAAAACTTAGAATAGGCCAGCTGCCTACTCTTCCCAGGCATACTGTCTTACTGTTAAATTCAGTAAGGAAGATGCGGGGGTTTTTCTGTATCATGGTCAAAAGGCCGACAACCTCTCACTATTATACAACATGTTCGATCTGATAACCCTCACAATTTATGTCGAACGTGGCAACAAGTGGTTCGCTAGAATCACTGCTGCTCTGCCTACCCCGTTAGGGTTTACAGGCGTGAGTGTATGTAGGTATGTATAAAGTTATTTCAGGAGCACGCTTGACGCAGAATGTCCAATTTTCAAAATGTTCAAATCACAAATTTGTCCAATCGCGATTCTCGAAATGCCCAAGTTATGAATATCAGAGTTACAGATCCAATCTCCAAATTGTCCATAATGACTAAACATAAAAGTTTTTATGTTAATGTTTAATTTAACTCTCAGAGTATATTAACGCAATTGATTTTTACATTAATTTTAATTGAAAAGTGTAACATTGAAGCTGTAAATAAAGAAAAGTAACAAAATTGTCTATTGTCGCAACCAGGTACCGCATGAGAAGATTATATAGTTAATACAAATAAATAGGTATATTATTAAAACTTAAAACAAAAGTGAGCAAAGTTATTTCTTATGTTTTTATTAGTCTCGGATTTAACAAACATTTTGCCATTTTTTTTATTGTTTAAGCAGTAGTCCTTGTTGTGTGTTTAAGATGCACAGGCATGTCCAAGTGTTATTTTTATATATTCAAGTCTAGAGTATGAATTTTAAGTTCTTATAATGATAAAAACGTGTGATTTTCCAAGGGAGATCGTGGTTGAGCTAGGTAAAGTGTATAATTTCAACTATTTTTACCCGACTGCGCGACGCAAAGGAGGGTAATGTGTTTATCAGCCTATGTAGTATGTACGAGTATGTTTGTACCTTTGTGGCACTATTTAGACCAAACGCGTGGCCCATTTTGATGATACGTCGTTGGATTTGTCATGACGGCACGAAAGTCATAAAAGTATAAAAATTTGGAAAAATCAAAATGGACGATTTTGGACGTCATTATGTAAAAAAAGAAAAAATGAAAATCGACGAACTATCTCAAGTGCTAGTTTTTGTGTTTCATTGTGTTTTTTTTTATTACAAAATGGGATGTAATAGAATAAATAACTTAATAATTGTACCGCAGAAATAATTACCTACAAAATTTGACAATCTTCCCGAGGAAAATTCCGCCGGAAAATCATTCCGAACTCAAGTGTTTCAGTCTTTGCTAAGCTCTTCCATAGATTAAGTAAATTGAATGGGTATTGAATTGGTTGTGTATTAATATGAAAAATCATTTATTATCAGGCAACTAGGCCCATAGATATAAAAATTAATCATGGGCTTAGTTACAGACTAACATACTTATAAAAAGTAATTAAACAAAATCAAAACTTAATTCACACTATTTCCCGGGTGTTTTTCCGGGGTGTCTGCAATCGAGAATCTCCCTCGGTGCCGGCGGAACACAACGCCCTCCGGACAAAAGCTCTTTTTCATGACTGTCTCCAGCATGAACCGAGGGAACCGCACCACAAATTGAAATAGAAAAATTATTTATTCCAATAATCACAATCCATTTTGTGTTAGTAATCGACTTAGCCATTATGTTAGTAAGTATAAAAATAATTAAAAATAAAGGATGGTGGGTACTAGTATGGAACTTGGTACCGGCACCAATTTAAATAAATGATACGTCGTTAAAAAGGTAATTTTCTGTAGAATAAGAATAACCGAAGTGTTAGTCCTGATTTATTGTCCAATTAGAGTAATCCTGCCTTGAAAGTTATTTATTTTTCATCATTTATTCATATTTTCTGCGAAATTATTCTTAATTTTGGCATAGCATTTTTATTTATTATACACACACATACATACGCTCACGCCCTTAATCGCTAATGGGGTAGGCAGAGCATCACTGGTTCTAGAACCACTGGATGTCATTTATTATATAATTAATTATTAATGATCATCATTTATATATTAATTTTGTTACACATTAAATGAAAAAACCTACTTTCAACATGTATTTACTGAGAGAGTAAACAACCAATGATAATAATTAATGATGATCATTTAAACGCTACACACTCAAACGCTACACACTCAAAGGCCCACACTGAGGTTTTCCCTTGTGTCGTGGGTCCCTTGGAACGCACAAAGACAGACACATACACCCATGACCCGAGAACAAACATCTGCTTTTTACACAAATGTTTGCCCCGACTGGGGATCGAACCCAGGACCCGCCGATCAAGAGGCAGCATCACTACTACTCGACCAAACCGGCCGGCCGACCGGCGGTTTTTATTTATTATAATTAATATAATAAATAAAAATACTATGCCAAAATGAAGAATAATCTCGCAGAAGAAATGAGAACTAAATAACTTTCTAGGAAGGATGAATTTAATTGGACAATGAATCAAGACTAGCGCTTCGGTTATTCTTATTCTACAGAAAGTTACCTTTTTAATGATGTATCATTTATTTCAATTGGTGCCGGTACCAAGTTATATACTAATGTGCCCAAAATCTTTTATATCACAATTTAATGTCAGGATACTAAAATTAAAATTAAAACTGTCTAAGATTAATAATAACTGCGCAGAAGCTTTGACTGCCTCCGTATTGTTGTTAGAACGCCGCCAGCGCTCGATCCTAGCTCAGCGCGGCGTGAGCGGCGGCGCGACGTACGCGGCCGCGCGGCACAATGGCGTCGCGCCCCCCGCCCCGCCGCAGCCCGCGCCCGCGCCCGCCCTGCCGCCTAAATCCACAGCCAGCCTGCCAGGTACATACAAGAATATGATAAGAATATTTATTCTATTTATTTCACAAACTGGGTTATGAAAACCGGCCAAGTGCGAGTCGGACTCGCGCACGAAGGGTTACCTATAAAAACGGCAAAAAAATTACATTTGTTGTATGGGAGCCCCCTTAAGTATTTATTTTATTCTATTTTTTAGTATTTGTTGTTATAGCAGCAATAAAAATACATCATCTGTGAAAACTTCAACTGCCTAACTATCACGGTTCATGAGATACAGCTCGGTGAAAGACGGTCGGACAGCGGAGCCTTAGTAATAGGGTCCCGTTTTTACCGTTTGGGTACGGAACCCTAAAAGCAGTTACAACAGTGGGCCCTGCACTAAGCAAGCTTGTATCACATTTTTCCGAATGCACCCAATTAATGTAATAGTTAATGGTCTCTTCAACAGGCCTTTTTTTTCTTGGATTGATTTTCTTCACTGTTGCAAAAGCCATCATGTTAGTATCGATCTATAGCAGGGGTCCGCACAAAATGGGACCCGCCGACCCATTTTGTGCCGACCGCGAGAACACTGTAACTTGCACTACAGAGTACGTAATTTAATGAAAATGTATCCCCCGCATTATTTTTGTTGACGTCAATTCGAAAACGGCCGGGCGAAGTAACGAGCTAACAAGCGAGAAAGAGTTCGCGGATTGCGAAATACCTTTGTTATTTCCGTAATTACTTTGTTTTATTATATATAAAAAAAACTATAAAATGTTGTGCGGACCGTGATGGTCATTT